>SSNS01000073.1:1738435-1860935 GCA_006937985.1 Aphyosemion australe
GAAGCAGAGTGGAGACAATGGGACAAACAGAAATTACTCCAGGCGGATACTTGGCTCAACTTCCAGTCGACTTGGGGATTGTGAGTGACCAGCCAGTCGTGCCCCAGGACCACTGGTGAATGGGGAGATGGGAACACAAAGAAGGAAATCGTTTCATGATGATTGCCTGAGACAAGCAGGTTTACCGGCACAGTCTGGTGTGTAATAGCGGTAAGGGAGTTTCCGTCCAGGGATGATGCTCTCAACGGAGTGGGGAGGGGAATCGTGGGGATGCCAAGCTTGTTGACTACCGTTAGATCCAGCATGTTCCGTTCGCAGCCGGAATCCAGCAGAGCCTTCAAAACACAAGTACCTTGGTTATACATCACAGTACATGGAAGAGAACATCGGGAATTGGAATCTTCGCCGTTACCACCCACCAGTAGACCCGGAACTACTGGTGGGCTTGGCCTTTTAAACGTAGCTGACAGCTGGAGACCACGTGACCAGGCTGACCACAGTAGAGGCAGAGATTGGAGGTTAACCGACGTTGTCGTTCCTCCTGGGTTAATCGGGTCCTTCCAATTTGCATTGGTTCTTCCCCGGGAGGGGGTGTGACTGGGCTTTGTGATGTTCTGGTGGGAGGTAATGGGACCATTGGAGCAGAGGATAGACCTCTAGGACGATCTCTGAGTCTTTTCTCAATCTTTATGGCCAGGGTAATGAGTTCTTCTAGGGAGTCGGGCTCTGGGCATAATGCTAGCTGGTCCTTTATGCGCTCGTTCAGGGCTTGGGAAAAAGCTCCCTTACGTGAGCAGTCGTCTAAGGTGGAGATGGTAGCTAGTGTGCGGAATTCTACAGCAAATTCTGCAACAGACTGTTTCCCCTGGTGGAGGTTCCACACCCGTTTAGCTATCTCAGCAGGAGACTCCGAGGTACTAAATGTTTGTTTAAACTCTGACAAAAAACGGGAGAGGGGACCCTTCAGGAAAGTAGCATCACTGCATCTAGCTTCAGCCCACTCTAAAGCCCTGCCTCTAAGCAGACCGATTATGTAAGAGATCTTAACGGAATCCATAGCAAAAGATTCAGGTGATCTTTCAAAAGCCAGTCGGCATTGCAATAAAAACCCACGGCTTTTGCCAAACTCACCGGAGAAGGTGTCAGCTGGCGGTGCGTCGGCAACCCGGAATCTTTCTGCGGGACACGGAACCGGAAGTGCGGACGAGGAGGAAACCGAAGGCTGGGCTGAAGGTTCCGGGGGAACTAAGGTGTCAGTGAGGTGACGCAACGTGGCGTCCATCTGAAATAACCGCTGGTTAACATTAGATACCTGTTCCAGGAGAGTCTGAATGGAGTGTTCATGTCGGACTAAGGCATCGGAAATGGCAGGTGGGACTGTTACTGGCGGATGGGATTCTGTACTGGGGTCGTTCGTATGGCCGGATGATTCTGTCATGTTGAGGGGCAGCTTTTTGACCCACGACATACAGAATCACACACAGAGCCAGGTAAGTGGAAATAATAATAATTTATTACAAAATAAAGAAGCTCGGAGGGTAGATAACGGGAACTGAAGGCGCTGCGACAACAGGTAGCAGGATATCCAAAAAGGGGTTCTGGGAAAGGAGAGCGAGTGAGTATTTAGGAGGACTGGTGAGAATGTAGAGCTCTGAAGGGCTTACGGGTTCCTGGGGGCTGTGAAGCGTGAGGAGAGGGCAGAGTTGGTCCGGGTGAGCTGGAGGAGGATGGCGAGGTCAGGTGAGCGGCTGAGAGCGAGCGGCCAGGGGAATAGCAGTATGACGTGGTGCGCAGGTATCCGGTCAGGTATGAAGTAGAGATGAGATGATGCTGAGAACCTGGAGGAAGGACAGGCAGGTTACTGAATTGGCAGGAGACAGGTTTGCAAGTGCAACAAACTATGGCAGACAGGTCAGAAGGCTAGAGCTACCCAAAACTGAGTAATCATCCGGCGTGGTGTTGAGTCACACTGCTCCTTAAATCCCCTGGGCCTTGATGACAGGATTAGCTGCAGCTGGGAACTCTCAGACACGCCCACCTGCAAACAAGGCTCAGAAACAAGCAGCTCACCCTGGACCATGACATCTCTGTGGAGAAAAAAGCTCTGGTGCTCCTGTTTCAGGAACTAGAAGTGGGCCAGAGGAGTGGGGTTCAGAAGACGGCAGGATCTGGAGTCTTACTTCCTGATATGTGGACATCTCTCCTCTGATTGGCTAACAGCTACACGACTCTACCACTGACTCTGTTTGCTCTGCAACGTTGATGTTTTATCTCCACAAATAACACAAGCCTGGAGGAGTTCTGCCTTGTTGTGAAGTTGCTAATGCTAACAGTTAGCTTCTACTAGCTGAGACGTGCTCTGCTGTCTCCTGGATGCTAAATCAACAAAAGCCTTCCCCGTCGCAAGCCAAGATGGATGAGTCCATGAATGTTAATGTTTAATGTGACGTGTATTTGATGGGCTTTTCAGATCCGAGTGTTTCCCCATCTATTTTCTATCAGCGGCTAAAATTCGAACATTTCTTAAAATCGATTTCTGGATCTGCACTGATTGCTTCAGCACACTGTGTCGCAAACAATGATAGTTTCTTTTAGGGTTGAAACAAATACTTGAATAATTCGATTAAATAGCTTTTAAAAATGTTTGACATTTATTTTGTAAATCAACGCTTCATTTACGTTCACTTACGGGTTATACCATCTTTTTCCGGTGTGACCTTCTGGTTATTTAACGCTACAAGTGTGCTTGTTTTGCTACTGCTGCTCATAACGTTAGCAGAACAAGCAACAGGGCGAATGCAAAAGGGATGATGACACCCAGAGAAAACCCGAACCCTTTTGTAGACACTTTAGAAATGATTAGTTAACCATTAACTGATGCGTAACTAATGCTTAATAGTGTGCACTTATTATAAAGTGTTACCCATATTTCAAAGAAAACAAGTAAACGACTTCTCAGTGATAAAGTGCTGCTGTTGGTTCATGGCTCATATCCTGTTTTTAGCTCCCTGCTAGTATCTATAAACATCAAAACCTGTTCATGCTCCTGTGTTTTTACCTACACACATTTATGTCTCATGCAGCTCCATTCAATCATTAAACTTCACCATAAAGCACCTTTGGTCTCTCTACTCTGTTGAATCCCCTTTCAACTGAATGAAGAGCGGGGGAGAGGGTAAACAACAACAGTGGGGCTGCATTTACTTGCACCTGGACATCTGAAATCTACCCTTTAAATGCTAGTTTAGACTGCATATTTGTTTAAATGTGTCTGTTTAGAACAGCTGTGGCGCCTGCAAGTTAGATGCATGCAAACCCGAGCCACAGCGCCGCCAATAGGTTTGCTCCAGCATACAATTTATGCTGTTTGCATTGTGCATCTAAAGCAAAGCCAGTTAGAGAATTGGAAAAAACTATTCTCTTAACATTCTAGGTCCCATGAACACAATGAGTTTTGTCCTATGGGCGGGACACTGGAATGCTAAGGGGTTAAAGACCGAGTAACACCTAAATCAACTCACCTGCCGATATGACACGTTAGAGCTCGGAGCCGCTCGCCTCCTTGAAATAAACACTCCTCCTCCCCTTTTTTTTCTGGTGATCGTGGTGGACAGGAAATCCTCCAACCTGCTGGTGCTTCTGAGTCTGCTCTTCTCCTGAGCGGTAGGTTTGCTTGTTTGTGCGCTCCTGTACACGCGCCTGTAAATGACTCGTTTTACCGACTGGGAACCTCTGAGGGCCCACGTGGGGGGGTTGAGGGTGGTGCTGTCAATCACTGCCTCAGTGCCGCTCTCTCGGTCCTCCAGGTGACGCCTATTTTGCAGGTATTTTTCTAACAGGACGTCTGCTTCGAATAAGTCTCCACCCATGGTGTTACTCACCCTTTAAAGTAGCTCTCCGGAGTGTTTCTTTTATCTGATGGCACCATCTAGTGGCTGACAAGCGTATCACACCAATAGTCGGGTTGACTCGATAATTTATGGCGACTGCACGTTTCTTGTTTATGAATGTGCTTCTGTAGCCGACAAACAGAGCTAAAACACGTTGTTTTATTATTCTCATGTCATGTTGTGTTTTCATATATTTATATTTTAAAGACTCAACGCTGCATCAGCCGAAGTACTTCCTTAATTTTGAAGCATGTAAGCGGTAGTCTAACGCTATTGGTTAGTTTAACTCGGCGTTCGGTTTCCTATTGCACGGATTTTACAGGGCAGGGGGCGGGCTTAGCAAAGAAATATATATATATCACACTACATGATAAGACAATCACTTTTACGGATTTCTAAAAAATCATACATAATTCCTGCAAGGGGAAAACTCCGGATTGCTGCGTTAATGAATGAATTTCCTCACTGTGGGATCAATAATGTCTATTCTATTGCCAGTTGTCCGTGCAGTCCCCCAGATCCCAGTGGACCCGACCCAGCAGTTTTAGAGTATTACAGATGTGTTGTCATATGTTTGTTGTGTTTGTTAACTGCCTGTTCATTGTGTCCTTCATTTCCTGCTTGCTTATCAACTCACACCTGTTACCTGTGCTGCTAGCCTCCTCGTGTCTTTCTCCGGTATTAGTTGATGTTTTTCTTGCCTCCACATAAACCTTTGTTTTCAGTATAAAAGTTTAGCTCATTCCTATCCCCAGCATCCTTGCTCTGCCCTTGGATCATTCCCACCCTCAGTCATGATGTGTGCTGTACCATGCAACTGATTAAAAAACAACACATTTTTTACAGCTGACATTCTCGTCTTTGGTGGTTTAAAGTCCCAGGGCTACCACAGCCTCCCTAAACTACTTAAAAAAATACATACATGTAAACAACACTTTCACTTTCGGCTGTGAAACACCAGAAGGTCCTTGAGGGTAGTTTTGAGCCAACAGAGAATCTGATATGTTCTGATAAATGACATCAGGGTTGCTGAGACTTGTGTAAGCAAATCAACAACACGACGCTGGCTAGTCAGGCGACTGTTAGTTTGCATGTTATTAGAAACGCAGCTCACAGTGGAAATCCTGCAGCACAGTCTGTTTTCAGTTTCTTCCATGCAGCTGTCTGCCCTCCACCTGCAAATCCAACTAGATGCAAATGACATGCATGCTGCTAAATCCAAAGCTGTTTATCAAGCAGACCTATCGGAGAAAAAAAAGATGGGATTGGATTTGAAAAGCTTTCGGATTGAACAGAGAAGTCTGGAATGGCAAAGTAAATCATAAGGAATACAGGGAACGCCGTGTTCCAGAAAATATTCAAATCCTGCTGAGCCTTAGCTGCGCTCATGAGAAGTCGGTGCTGGAGATTACTCCAACTGCAACACAAGAGCCATGGGCGTCATCATTGTCTAAATGACCAAACTCCCCTTAATATCCTCGTATTCACTCAGAGCAGGTCAGAATTGAGTTGTTGCAGCAATAAATAGTACGTTGCAAATGGTCCTACAGAAGCGTGAAATAGATATTGATCCCTGTGAGGGCTTGTGTTTTCTTCAGCACCATCTCGCTGCTAGAAAAACTCTTACAGGACACACTTCGTATATTTTTTCTTTCTTTTGATGACAAGTACACGTTCACACTGAATAAAACACAGAATCTGAAGATTTGATCAGAGCAGAAGGAAAACAGGGTCTTCAGATAGTGAGTCATCCAACCGACAGAAAAAGGTTTTCATGTGCAAATCGTCTATTTCTGTCTTTCGACGGGTTGCTGCAAGTGTTAGCGTACATTCTGCAGGACACATCAAAGACTGACTGAAGCACTTATGTTCCTGAAGTTTCTCAGATGTGTCATTTAAATGCATATTTATGTGAACAGATGACATTTTGTTCAGGTGGTTCTAATTACTCAGCTAAAATCAAACGTTTCCTACACTGAGTGAGGAGTTATTTGTCCAGTTATGGACTTTGAGTATGTTTGTTTTTCTGGGCAGCAGAGATAGTCCACATCATATCCACGACGGGCCGTTGTCAGCTCTCTGGCCTCGTCGTTATCACTGAGCGTTTTCTGCAGATGATGGGAACACAATGCTCCTTGACCCAGTTAGACCAGATTTTGCGAGAACACAGCTCCGTGCTGGCACTGACATTTGAAATCACAATCCTCATTTTGGAGGGATCTGAACCGTGACACAACCCCATAAGTAAATGGTCAAAATCGTTTCTTCTTCTGATTTTTTCCTTCTATTTGTCCTGTTTCACAAGGAATCCTCCGCCCTTGAAAACCAATTCAGATCAGGAGAATATAAAAGTTTGCAGCTCATTATTTCTGCAGTGCACTATAAAGTAATCATGTGCTTTTGTACTGACTACAAAGCTAATTAATGTTTATGCGTGGCAAAATCACCTCGGTGACTCCAAACATCAATCTTACACAGCTGTGGTCCTGATATGTGTGGGCACGGCGCTATGAATGCTCTCAAGTCTTATGTCATTTATTTTCTTGTGCCTCATTTCTTTTTTCACTTGTGTTGGTGTGAGGAGGTTGTGATCTGAAACAAGTTCCCCAGCCCCATTAAGACTATAAAAGGCCTCTTGTGGTGCACATTGTCAAAGCTAATTGAAAAACTTGCTGCTGGTTTTACATTATGCCCTGAGAGAGGATTTTATTTTAATGCAGCGAAGAAAAAAAATAAGCCGACTACCGTAGGTGAGCAAATTTAATTGAGTTATTTAGTCACCGCTATTATTGCACGTTGTCACATCGTGAAGCTATAAGCATAAGAAGCAGCCTATATGATGATTTGTGTTTCTGGTGCAAACCATCAGCATATTTAATGATGGAAGAAATGACTTTTTCCTAAAGCCAAACATAAAACATGATATCCTGTGTACCAGTGCTGCCCTGCTGGGCTTCTGCAACCAGAGTCTGTGGGGCTGAACGTCCCACCTGCCCACCAGCATGGGTGTTTTAAGGCATCAAATGATAACAACTAATTGTAGAGCATTCAACATCTGAACATGCAGCAAGGTAAGAAGTGTGACTCAACAACCGTTAACATTTAGAAAGAAAAACATTTATTTTATAAAAAATAAACTGTCCTAGTTCACTACTCAGTGAAATTTAGTCTGTTGCCATATTCCCCAGAGTTAGAAAAAGTGGGAAAAAGCATTTTTTAACCAGCCCACTCACTCTCCTAATCTGGCTGTTTTCCATTTGGATAAACAGTGTAACTGAATGAAAATGACCATGGTGGGGTATGAATGAGCAGCAGCCAGCCACTAGGTGGCATTTGGGTTTCTTATGGCTTTAACTCCCACGTAACGCTCCTGTTTCTATATGTTTTTTGAACAAGGTCTTATAAATTTTTTTCACAATATTTTTAAACTGAACAAACAACACAGGACCACCACCCACCCCGCTACCCTGGATCAAACTCAAAAAAGAAAACAAACATAAAACAGGTTTCAGTGAAACACGAAATCAAAACACAAAATCAACCTCACAAAAGAAATAGAAGAAACTATTTTTTAGAATTTTGCAGAAATTCTAAAAAATTGTCCACAGACACCATAAAAATACAATATAAATGACAACCATACAGAATTAAAGTTGTCCAGAGTCCCCAAAGCGCTTCTGATTTTCTCCAGATGTGCATGGAGCATCATCTCAGTGACCCAGTGGCCTATGCTGGTGGCGGGTGAGAATCCTTCTATTTGTCTATAAGCAAACAGCAAAAGGTTATCATTTGCAGATGGCAAGCGTTGAAAGGAGCATCGACAGTGACTACTCCAAATCAGGCGATCAGAGTCAGGATGCACAGTGGCCCCACACTTGGAGAGTGCATCAAAAATAGGCTCCCAAAAGCCAGGCAGTTTTGAGCACATCCAAAACGTGAAGAAGCGTAGCAACGTTCACGTCAGGTCCAAGTCGGGCTTGATTTGAGATGCTTTGTCTCTGGACCAATGTAAACAGTGCACCACTTTGAACTGAATGACACTGTGTCTCACACAGATCGAGGATTATGAATGTTCCGTAGAATCCTGTGCCAGACCTCCTCCGACAATCCTACACCTAGGTCCAGCTCCCATTTCTGTTTCAAAACATCTAGACTGGTCTGATGGTGTCAGCTGAGCCGGGTGTAAAGTTTACTCTCTTAGCAGATGTCAGAAAAGTTCATCGAGAAGAGTCTGAGACGGGCACAAGGGAAAACATTCAGAGTTGAATTTGACAAAGTTTCTCAGTTGTAGATATCTAAACAACTGATTTGTGAATATGAAATTTAGCCATAAACACGTAGGTCATAGAGAAAGTGTATGACCTTAGACGCCCATCCATTAAAGACCTCATCAGACACAGATGGAATAAAAGTGGTTCTTCACGGGGCAACGACAACTCGATGAGACCAAAAAACTGTCTACACTGATTCCAGATCTTAATTGTTTGAACAATTGGCCGAGTATGAAGATATTGAGCATGAGAAGGGCAACCGAGAGCAGAGTATTGCTTTAGAAGATCTAGCAACAAACAAAGGCAAGGCAGCTTTGCTTGTATAGCACATTTCACACACAAAGGCAATTCAATGTGCTTTCCAGTAGCAATCACCCAGACCCAAGCCACCAGGCCCTCACCCAGGAGCAATATGGCTATCAGGCCACCGTCAAGACCTCCCAAGACCCCACACACGGTCACCAGAAGGACACCCCCCAAGGTTACCCAAGTAACCCAGTACAGGGCAGCAGCCTCTCAGCACCAGAACCCCAATGACCCCACCCCTATGAACCAGGGCTTCCTTAATTTCCGATCTGAAAAACACCAGGAAGTCGGATTTCAGCGTCTGAAGCATTCAGCCCTCAGCTCCAACGTGTCACCAGGGCCAGATCTCGGCTTGGGTGAAGAAGGTTCCAGGCTCAGAGGCCACAGCTTTTCTTGGAGTTTGATGCCATTTCTAAAAATTCTCAAAGACAATAAAAGGTAAAAACAATCTCTTCTGAAGACCTGAAAAATATGGTCAATAAAACCTTCCGGTTCCACAACAAAGTGCCAGGCGGTGAGTTCAGCCACAAACATTAAGCAAAGAAAACTTCAGATGAATAATAGGCAGCGAGCCCCGCACACACACATCCCACTCCTCTGCCATCTTTGCTCCTCACCCTGTTTCTATATGTTGATGTGCATGAACAGCTTGGAGCCTGGTGAATGCCTTATATCAAATCTGACAGTTCTTCATTCAGAGTTTTTAATATAAACAGAAGAAAGAAGAAGTAATATAGTTTTCAACAAAGGTCAAAGCAGAAGGAAACACTTCAAAATGAATGGAACAATGTGGAGTAAATCTATTCATGTGAAGTTTATTTTTTTCTTATTTTTCAGTCGAATTCTGTTTTATTCATCCTGATTTCTCCTGCTGTCGGTTTTAAAAGCAGCTCATCTCAAGGTGCTGCTGTTTTTGCTGTAATAAAACAGCCTTGGGGGTCACTTTAACAGCTTGAAAGCGTGTAAATCGAACCCTTAAAGCTAATATAAAAAGCAAATAAAGCTGGTATTTATGCTACCATAAAAACTTTGGGATTTAAATGATAAAGACGTAGTGATGGAGAGGTCAGATGTGCTGCATCACAGCTGGATCAGCCTGTTCTCCTCATTTTCAGCCTTTTTCAGTAATTGAAATGGTTTTTGCACCAAGGGACTATATAATTATAATTTATTTTAAGGGATATTTTCACCCTTTTGAAGTGCTGTTATGCATAATGTTTTAAATTAATTACTGTCTTGGCCATTGTGGATAACCTTCTGAAATGACATCCGTTTGAAGAAATAAGAGTTTCTTTGCTTCAGGACTGATGAGCTAACGGCTAGCTGGACAAAAGAGGGTTGTTTCTGTCCAAAAACAGACCCACTCTCCAACGTTTTACAGCAGTTTAGGTGTTGTTTTTTTAAAGGGACACTTTGCAACTTTATAATATTTTTAAATCATGTTCTTGAGCCAGTTTGTGCTAAAATGACCCTACAGGGTTAATGAAAGGCCACCCAGCCCCTGCCGCCCCCTGTGGCCAGAATATTCCACTTGCAACTTCACAGTTGCCGGTCCGGTCTGTTGGGACTTAGAAAAATATTGAGCTGACACACTTGGCTCTGCAGTCTGCTTCCAGCATGTTTCCTGCATGTTTTAGATCATGAACACAGCTGATTTGTTTGATTTAGTGATGAACCACTCCTGTAGACACTAATGAAGGCTGAGGAGACGTTTCAGCTGTTAGATTAAAGCCCCAGTGTGTAATATTTTTACCTGTTTTCTCCCAAATTCTGTGCATCCAGTGCACAAATGTGTCCTTTTTCATTAATATTTCTCACCAACATCAATTCTAAATATTCCTCTCAACTTGAAATTTGACATTTTTAATACATAAATTGTGGTCGACGCTCCATGGTCATCCTCCATCTTGAATTACGGTAGCTATTTAGGGACATATGAGCTCCACGTTATGCGTTTGCACTATGACTGTAACCTGAAAGAAACAGCAGAGGGCAGCAGTGCGCCCTGGAAGCATGGCGTCTGACAATTCAACTAAAAAGAAGAAGAGACTAGCTGCTACACTGTTGCTGTACTTTGTTAGTTTGAATAACAAACAATGAAATCAAAAGACACGTCAAATTAGTCAGGTCTTATTGATTTCCAACACTCGGCCGCCACATATGATGAGAACCCCGCCCGCTATTAGCTAGACACCAGCCTCCAAGTGTTGTTCCTGACTCACCTCAAGCTGATCATTCTTCTTTTCTTCATAATAAAGCTCCCAATCCGCTCCCAACGTATCAGTTCCAAAGTCCTTCTTCAAGAAAGTTCCTTCTAATAAAGTCTCCTCTCTTACCGCAGCCTGCCGTGTCTCTCCCAACACGCTTCAGCGGGCGGCCGCTAGCCGGTGGCTACGTTAGCATTACTTTACTTCAGAGCCGGTGGCTACGTTAGCATTAGTTTACTTCAGAGCCGGTGGCTACGTTAGCATTACTTTACATCAGAGATGGAGGCTAAGTTAGCATTACTTTACTTCAGAGCCGGTGGCTAAGTTAGCATTAGTTTACTTCAGAGCTGGTGGTCGCTACGTTAGCATTAGTTTACTTCAGAGCTGGTGGCTACGTTAGCATTAGTTTACTTCAGAGCCGGTGGCTACGTTAGCATTACTTTACTTCATCTCCACAGCGTGTCCCCATCCATCCATCCATCCATCCATTTTCTCCCGCTTATCCGGAGTCGGGTCGCGGGGGCAGCAGCCTAAGGAGGGAAGTCCAGACCTCCCTCTCCCCAGCCACTTGGGCCAGCTCCTCCGGGGGAGCCGAGAGACATAATCTCTCCAGCGTGTCCTGGGTCTTCCTTTGGGTCTCCTCCCGGTTGGACGTGCCCGGAAAACCTCACCAGGGAGGCGTCCAGGAGGCATCCTAATCAGATGCCCGAGCCACCTCAACTGGCTCCTCTCGATGTGGAGGAGCAGCGGGTCTACTCCGAGCCCCTCCCGGATGACCGAGCTCCTCACCCTATCTCTAAGGGAGAGCCCAGCCACCCTGCGAAGAAAACTCATTTCGGCCGCTTGTATCCGCGATCTCGTTCTTTCGGTCACTACCCAAAGCTCGTGACCATAGGTGAGGGTAGGAACGTAGATCGACCGGTAAATCGAGAGCTTCGCCTTTCGACTCAGCTCTCTCTTCACCATGACAGACCGGTACAATGCCCCCATCACTGCAGATGCAGCACCAATCCGCCTGTCGATCTCACGCTCCACCCTTCCCTCACTCGTGAACAAGACCCCGAGATACTTAAACTCCTCCACTTGGGGCAGGACCTCGTCCCTGACCTGGAGAAGGCATTCTACCCTTTTCCGACTCAAGACCATGGTCTCGGATTTAGAGGAGCTGATTCTCATCCCAGCTGCTTCACACCCGGCTGCGAACTGCTCCAGCGAAAGCCGGAGATCACGTTCTGACGAAGCCAACAGGACCACATCATCTGCAAAAAGCAGAGACCTGATCCTTAGGCCACCAAAACGGATCCCCTCACCACCTTGGCTGCACCTAGAAATTCTGTCCATAAAAGTTATGAACAGAATCGGTGACAAAGGGCAGCCTTGGCGGAGTCCAACTCTCACCGGAAACGAGCCCGACTTACTGCCGGCAATGCGGACCAAGCTCTGACACTGGTCGTACAGGGACCTAACAGCCCGTATCAAGGGGCCTGGTACCCCATACTCCCAGAGTACCCCCCACAGGGCCCCCCGAGGGACGCGGTCGAACGCCTTCTCCAAATCCACAAAACACATGTAGATTGGTTGGGCGAACTCCCACGCACCCTCCAGGACCCCCCCAAGGGTATAGAGCTGGTCCAGTGTTCCACGGCCAGGACGAAAACCACATTGCTCCTCCTGAATCCGAGGTTCGACTATCCGACGGACCCTCCTCTCCAGAACCCCTGAATAGACCTTACCAGGGAGGCTCAGGAGTGTGATCCCCCTGTAGTTGGAACACACCCTGCGGTCCCCCTTTTTAAATAGGGGGACCACCACCCCGGTCTGCCAATCCAGTGGAACTGCCCCCGATGTCCACGCGATATTGCAGAGCCGCGTCAACCAACACAGCCCCACAGCATCCAGAGCCTTAAGGAAATCCGGGCGGATCTCATCCACCCCCGGAGCCCTGCCACCGAGGAGTTTTTTGACCACCTCAGTGACCTCAGCTCCAGAGATTGCAGAGCCCAACCCCAAATCCCCAGACTCTGCTTCCATCCTGGAAGACGTGCCGGTGGGATTGAGGAGGTCTTCGAAGTACTCGGCCCACCGATTCACAACGTCCCGAGTCGAGGTCAGCAGCACACCCTCCCCACTGTAAACAGTGTTGGTAGTGCACTGCTTTCCCCTCCTGAGACGCCGGATGGTGGACCAGAATCTCCTCGAAGCCGTACGGAAGTCTTGTTCCATGGTCTCACCGAACTCCTCCCACGCCCGGGTTTTTGCCTCTGCGACCACCCGAGCCGCATTCCGCTTGGACTGCCGGTACCTATCAGCTGCCTCCGGAGTCCCACAGGCCAAAAAGACCTGATAGGACTCTTTCTTCAGCTTGACAGCATCCCTAACCGCCGGTGTCCACCAGCGGGTTCGGGGATTGCCGCCACGACAGGCACCGGCCACCCTGCGGCCACAGCTACGGTCAGCCGCCTCGACAATGGAGTCACGGAACATGGTCCATTCGGACTCAATGTCCCCCGCCTCCCCCGGGACGTGTTCGAAGTTCTGTCGGAGGTGGGAATTGAAGCTCCTTCTGACGGGAGACTCTGCCAGACGTTCCCAGCAGACCCTCACAACACGTTTGGGTCTGCCAGGTCTGACCGGCATCCTCCCCCACCATCGAAGCCAACTCACCACCAGGTAGTGGTCAGTTGACAGCTCCGCCCCTCTCTTTACCCGAGTGTCCAAGACATGCGGCCGCAGATCAGATGAAACGACAACAAAATCGATCATCGACCTGCGGCCTAAGGTGTCCTGGTGCCAAGAGCACATATGGACACCTTTATGCTTGAACATGGTGTTTGTTATGGACAATCCATGACGAGCACAGAAGTCCAATAACAGAACACCACTCGGGTTCAGATCAGGGGGGCCGTTCCTCCCAACCACACCTCTCCAGGTCTCACTGTCGTTGCCCACGTGAGCATTGAAGTCCCCCAGCAGAACGAGGGAGTCACCCGAAGGAGCGCTTTCCAGCACCCCCTCCAGGGACTCCAAAAAGGGTGGGTAGTCTGAGCTGCAGTTTGGTGCATAAGCACAAACCACAGTCAGGACCCGTCCCCCCACCCGAAGACGGAGGGAGGCTACCCTCTCGCTCACCGGGGTAAACCCCAACGTACAGGCACCAAGATGGGGGGCAAGAAGTATGCCCACCCCTGCTCGGCGCCTCTCAGTGGGAGCAACTCCAGAGTGGTAGAGAGTCCAACCCCTCTCGAGGAAACTGGTTCCAGAGCCAGAGCCATGCGTTGAGGTGAGTCCAACTATATCTAGTCGGAACCTCTCAACCTCACACACCAACTCCGGCTCTTTCCCCACCAGAGAGGTGACATTCCACGTACCAGGAGCTAGCTTCTGTAGCCGAGGATCAGACCGCCAAGGTCCCTGCCTTCGGCTACCGCCCTTTGCACATCGCACCCGACCCCTTTGGCCCCTCCCACGGGTGGTGGGCCCATGGGAAGGGGGACCCACGTCTCCTCTTCGGGCTATGCCCGGCCGGGCTCCATGGGTGAAAGCCCGGCCACCAGGCGCTCGCCAGCGTGCCCCAACTCCAGGCCTGGCTCCAGAGGGGGGCCCCGGTGACCCGCGTCCGGGCGAGGGAACACTGGTTCCATTTATTTTATTCATCATAAGGGGTCTTTGCAGCGTGTCCCCAGCTCCAGCCAAACCTTATCGGCTATCCGATCACTAAACAGCCAGTGTTTGATGTTAGCTCCATCTTGATCTTCACTGCGGCTCACACTGTGTGCCATGATCAGCTGATGGCTAACCGGCAGAAGCTTGTTTACTCCGCTGCTCTCAGATCCACTTGACACCAAATGCCCCAGCTTACGTCACCCCTCCTCCATGTGTGAATCGGTGACAGCTATGCTAGCTTCCTTGTTTATAATTAATTTGGTAAAAGTTCAAGAAAAAAACGATAGAATGAACTTTTGAGATGGCAGCAATCCTCTTTAGTCATGGTTGGTTGGTTTTGCTGTTTGTCCTGTTAGATGTAAAAACCTTCAAACAGAAACTCGCTTCAGAAAAGCCAAAATGTCCCTTTAATGCATTTCTTTGGCGGCTCAGAGGAGTAGATATTCCTTTTCCACTGCAGCTGAACATGAACGGACTTCAGGTTTTGACTTTTAACAAGATTCTAATCGTGAGAAACATTTTTACATGACAAAAGGGAAGCTGATTATCTGTACGCCGTCATTATCGTTCCTGGTCATGTTTGTACGGTTTCACACAGCACAGCTGCTAACATCTTTAATATTGAGGATGTTATATTCAGACTGCAGGCTTCTGGATTATTAAAGCCACTCCTTGTTCTTTATCTATTTGAAAGCATGAAAAGAGATTCAGAACACATTAGCCACTCATAACCAGGATTCTGATGTAAATCAAGTAAAAAATTAATGCACTGTGTAAACAAGTTTTCATCTAAAGGCTTTTTCCTGTTTTTGGACAGCCGTACTCTCAACGCTTCCATGTTTGTTGAAAGAACTCTATTATTTTTACCCTTTTTAAGATGCATCCTTATCTTCTGGTCCATTTGCAGCAGTCATTGTTGGCCGTTAATGCTTGGCCAGCACTTGGATTTCATACAAACACTTAGAGGGTAGAGGAGAGTCCCATCCTTCAGCCTGGGACTTCATGTTTCAGACTGAAGCCTTATTATTATCTACAGCAGCTGTGCAGAATGAGGAGAAATGTATTGATTGTTACCTGCAGGACTCTGGGGAAAGGTTACAGAAATGTTATTTAGAATGCATACAGACATAAGCGAGAATTGGAATGTTTTCAGAATGAGAGAATGAAAAACAAACATAGAAAAAGGTTTGAATATTAAGATGTTGGACTGCTCTACTTCGGCTGACAGAGCTCTGTGGGGAGAAGCAACAGCGTCCTGCTTGTCTTCAGCGTATGAGCTGTTTGGATGGAAAAACAAAGAAACGTGGGGCTTTTTTATGCATGAATAGACGCACGGATCCCAGCAAAACATAATGGAAAGAACGTATTTCATGCAGCGTTGACCTCCATCTAGTGGCAGAACTGATTCAGCTTGAAATGCATTAAGATTAATGATGGATCCCTGCAACACTGAATAGACACAGCTCTACAGCAGTGGCGTCTACAGGGTATAGGATCCAACACAATGTATTATAATACATGTAGCATATTTCATGCAAGATTTAAAGAAAGCAATAGGAGCAAAAATAGAAAACATTACCTTAATGAGCATGTTGTGACATTTCTAAGGAACTGGCACTAAAATCAATGTCTGACATAATTAAGAAGAACATTTCATTTATTTTAAAATGACATTTAATTGAAAATGACAAATCCTGTTATAAATTGCCATGCATTTTACCACTATGGTGAGTAGTAAGGACTCATAAACATTGCCGTGATATTACAAATTGAATTCTTTGCCAGTTGTTTGTAGCAATTATAATAATAGACCCTGGTGCATGAAAACAAATATCTAATTAAAGGCCATAGAAATAAAAGAGGCAGCTTGAATTTCAAGTATGAGCTTGAATTAACCTTTTTATCACATTTATTTTTGCAGGTTAATTGTTTTTAAAAACAGGACATTTAAAGGGATCTTTCACATTTTTCCAGGGCTAAACTCGTCCATGGGTTGGGAGTTAGTCTGGTTCAAGTGGAGGGGTCCCGTTATCTGGGTGTCAAGTTCACACGTAGGATAGCGTGAGAGGATGACTGACAGATCTAGGTTTTGCCTGCAGTAAGAGGACGTTTCTGCAGGAAGGAGCTGAGCTAAAAGGCAACCGTCTTGATTTACTGGTCCAACCTTCAGCTTTGGTCACAGGATTTGGATCGGGATGAAAAGAACAAGATTCTGGAAACAACAAGTGGCTGAAATGAGCTTCCTCTAGGGTAGCTGCCTACTTAATGGCTTTGTTGCTATATATTCCCTGTGTTGTAATTGCCTTCTGTAATTCTGTACATAACATGTCTGTGTAACTGTAAAAAAATATATATATATATATGTTGTAACTGTAACTTTTGCTGCCTCTTGGCCAGGACTCCCTTGAAAATGAGGTTTTTAATCTCAATGGGACCTTCCTGGTTAAATAAAGAATAAATAAAATAAATAAATAAAAATATTGATGTATTTTGACCCCCTCTTGACTATTGTAGGGCGATGGTGGCAGAGGAGTTAAGTGCCCACCCCGCAATCGGAAGGTTGCAGGTTCGCACCCCGCTCAGTCTGTCGCTGTCGTTGTGTCCTTGGGCAAGGCACTTAACCCACATTGCCTGCTGGTGGTGGTCGGAGCGACCGGTGGCGCCAGTGTACGGCAGCCTCGCCTCCATCAGTGCGCCCCAGGGCAGCTGTAGCTACAACATAGCTCATCCCCACCAGTGTGTGAATGTGTGGATGACTGATTGTGTTGTGAAGCGCCTTGGGGGGTTCTAGGACTCTGGAAGGTGCTATATCAAATACAGGCCATTTACCATTTATTACAAAAAAGCAATTTGCACCCAAATAAGTGACTTTTCCTTGAGTTATTGGAGACTTTGGGAAACGCCATGAGAGCACTTATTGTTCTTCTCTGTGGGCCCCTTTCCTGTCCCAAAGCACTCATAAGCAGTCTTCTTCCCAGTCAGAGCAGAGGGTTGTTCACTGCATCCAGGCTGCAAATGGAACAAAAACCAACAGAAAACAGATCATTAATAAAAACATATTTTTGACAGACAGTACATTTCCATGCCAAGAAGTTGGCAACATATCTTAGAGGTAAGGTGAGGAGCATCTTCCCGGAGTAGAGCTGCTTCTCAGCTGAGGTTGTTAAAGCATGTGAGTAGGATGTCTCCTGATTGCAATTCCCTTAAAGACTGGGGCAGAGGCCTGCACAGCTGTGTTTTTATCTTGATCCTGCTGAATTTGTGACAATTACAGCCTGCAAGAAAAAAGTTTATACACTGTTCAATTAGTTTGACTGACCCTGGCACACATTTGTTGTTTCTGTGTATCTAATTTTCCTTTTTTTTGTTTCATATTCTCATGCCTTAATTTCATCAGATACCTCAGGTCCGCCCTCTCCCACAAGATTTGTGTTGGATCCTGCTGGATCCTGATCCCATTGCTGGGCTCTAGACTGAGAGTTTTGTTTGCAGAAATACATTTTGATCTCAGCCATTAGCTTAACAGGAATGAAAGACATTAGCTCCATTTTTCTGAACAGAGGGTAATCAGGAAGTGCTGGCCCACTACTTGCTTTTCCTGGGTAGAGTCATGGGGAGCAGTAATGGGGTGAGAGGCAGGGGAAGGCCTGGACATGTCTCCAGTCCATCACACAAACCCATGCATTGGGAGAACATGCAAACTCTGCACAGAAAGGTCACAACTGGGATTTGAACTCCACTGTGCAAAGACCTAGTTAGGACGTCCTACAGAAGTGGTCTGGACAGACAGACTCTGCAACGTCCATGCAACATTGACTGTTTGCAGGGTGCAACCTTCTCGCTGCAAAGCAATAGTGTTAGCAACTGGGCCACCATGCAGCCTTAATCAGGAAGTTATCTACAACAAATAAGGTTTTAATTATTTAGAACTTTTACATAGAAGCACACTTAACAAAGCCTTAAAAAGCACAGAGAGGCTGATAATGCTCAGTCACATCATGGTGGGGGTAAAATCCGACCAGATTCAATCAGTTTAGAAATAAAAAAAACACAATGAAATAAAGATAAGGTGGGGGGGTAGATAACAAAAGTAATAGGTACTCTTGGAAAAAATGGTTGCAGAATTACCTCTGAGCATGATCTGCTGAAGTCAGCATTTTGTAGAAAATCCTTGGGTGACAGCAGCAGTACTCTTGCTCTGATAGCACGGCCCACAGTCTGCACTAATAACAGCAGTGGAACAAATTCTAGTCATTTATAGCTTCATTTAAAACAAAAATGTGTCTAAAGTTTACAAAAAATGTCTCATTTGGATCTGAAATTAGCAAAACCACAGATGAACCTGGAATTAAATCCCAAGAACAAGCAGATAAATCATGAAATGGTAACGTGAGCCAAACACAGATGATGCTAAATTATTCAGGACTGAGTGGACTCTTACCTCAGCAGCCGTGTTGTGTTGGCAGCTCATTAACTTGTTCAATTTACATTTCCAACATGTTGTTTGCGGTTCATTAACAGAACAAGTCAACTCAAGCGTGAAAAGGAGAGAGGAGAGCTTTCAGGCATCATTTCTGAACTCCTAATGAATTCTGACTTCCTCTAAAATCAGTTGGAGTTTCCTCTTAATGCCAGGATTTCTAAACGGCCAATTTCTCATGATGCAATAAAAACTGATTTAATATCTGAGACAAAAGTTGTTTCTCATGTTAGCTCCAGTGGCTTACACAGATTTATTATAACGTATTTTCTTTATTTTACTTCTCAGCAACAAAACTTCCCTAAAAGGTTTTCTTTGATTTTAGTTAGAGCCGATAATAAATACCACTACATTATCCTTAAAGGGTTCATTACTTCTCAAGCAGAATCATTAGTGATAATTTCATATTTAATTATAACTCCATTACATTAAGGAGGGAAATTTCCTCAGAAAGACACGTATTCCTGTATTTATCAGGTGAATAAAGCTGTATTCAGCTCACATACAGCATCAGCTCATTTTGACTAACTTATTTATACAATCTAAGTTTTAGAGTTGTCTCTTTTTTCTGTTACGAACACAAACGGTGGAAAAGGGAGGAGAAAATATATCAAACATTTGACATGTTCTGTACTTAAAGATGAAGAAGTGTTCGTCTCAGTTGGACATTTTCATTCTACAGAACTCGTTTCATGGAGTTAAAGACCGACTCTCCGGGATGCAAAAGAAAATGTGTTTAACAGACTCAGCCAGCGTCTCCTCCTGCGAGGAGGACACTTGCTGGAGCTTCCAGCTGCAGATTGGGGTCAGCGGACGCTCTGATCCATCTGTCAGATGCATATTTCAGCCACTCTTGCTGTGGAGCCTGGCTCTCAGTCATTCATGCAGTCTTTGTTAGAATTCTTCAAACAGCTGATGTTCATGAAAATCTTCTCCAAACTGATCAAAGCAGAAGTGAAGCAGCTGAAACTCCAGTTTTCACTTTGGATGTTTGTGATTTTAATGTAGGAGATGAAAAAAAACTGGAAAAATACCACAATTACTTGTTTTAATTCAAATTATCATCAGGTTATTTCACTGAGACACAGAGTTTTTACAAGTCATCGTTTTTAAATCCAGTGAATTCAGACTAGAAAAAAACTTGTAGTTTGTTGGAAACAAAATCAGAAAAAATATAAACAGAATATTTGTTCTTACTGTTAGTAAAATGCAGACAGGAGGAATTCTTTTAAATGTCAACGCGCGCGTGTGTGTGTGTGTGTGTGTGTGTGTGATTCGCTGAAGGGTTTTCTAATACAACAACAAATTTTCCCTCTGTGTTTTTTCTCTAGCAAATCCTCAAAGGCCTTTTTTGTCTTTTTCAAGTCGACTGGACTATTCTTCTTTTTCTTGTCATCATGGCGCTGCACAAGCAGCAGCTGGTTATGGCAGCTCTCGCTTCTTTACTTCTCATTTTATTCTTTCCTTGTCTTGTGTGGCGTGTTTTTAATGCCTTTAAGGTGGGCATATGAGGGGCAAATAAGTATTTAGTCAGGCACCAATTGTGCAAGTTCTCCCACTTAAAAAGATGAGAGAGGCCTGTGATTTTCACAAAAAGAAAAAAAAAAATCCAGAATATCACAACTGATTTTTAAAGAAATTTATTAGCAAATCATGGTAGAAAATAAGTATTTAGTCTCCTACAAACAAGCAATGTTTCTGCCTCTCACAGACCTGTGACTTCTTCTGTAAGACTCCTCTGTCCTTCACTCGTTACCTGTATTAAAGGCACCTGGAACTCATTATCAGTATGAAAGACACCTGTCCACAACCTCAGTCACACTCCAAACTCCACTATGGCCAAACCGAAGAGCTGTCAAAGGACACTTTTGACCTAAAAAATGACTGAATCTGCAATAGGTTAGCAGCTTGGTGTGAAGAAATCAACTGTAGGAGCAATTATTAGAAAGTGGAAGACATACAAGACCAATGATAATCTCCCTCCACGCAAGATCTCACCCCGTGGGGTCAGAATGATCACAAGAACGGTGAGCAACAATCCCAGAACAATACGAGGGGACCTAGTGAATGACCTGCATCACTGCTCTAGAGGAGGTCTGCATGGAGCAATGGGCCAAAATACAAGCAACAGTGTATGAAAACCTGGTGAAGACTTAAAGGGATATTCCACCCAAAATTGAAATTTTGTCTGACATATTTCCCAGAGTTAGATAAGTGGACAAAGCTTGCTAGTACCTGCTTCTTGGAAACTCAGTTTTCTATTTTTAATACTTTTTTAATTGCTAAGGGTTACAATAATAACCTATTGCCTTTGTGCATTTACCTGTATTAGATCTTTCATATTCTCTAAGTGTATGTGCTGCCTTAACGAGTGAATTTCCCCACTGTGGGATCAAGAAATTCTATTCTATTCTATTCTAGTTGTTTCACATCCAAATGCTGAGTTTTCAGCATTTAAAGGAGTCATCACCTATAACACCGTGGATATCTACGTCCTATTATAGTCTTTTAGACCATTAACATAAATTGTATTGGAAAAATAAATTAAAAATGTGATTTTTTAGTCCTTTATCGTGAAGGGCATATTTTCTCGCGAGATCACACGCGATATTTCGGCTGTCTCAGATGTGGGACTGAGGGGTGCGTTGATTGGTGGAAGGAAGCAGGAAGCAGCTTCAGCGTCTCGCTCCAAAACAACAAAAGTTATAACTGAACCCGACCTGGCAGTGACCTACGGGATCTAACCGTGTATGTACGAGCCCTCGCCTCGTGCATTGGCGTCCTCGCTTGTTGTTGAGTTGGGACAAAGCACGCTAACAGCCAGGCATCGGCTCTTATGCTGTTGTGAAGCTGGAATACACAAACCGATCGAGTTTTGTTTCCCGTAACACGGATTATAACACGAGTCGTCAACGGTAAGACATCATTTATGCGTTTCACGTGATGAAATGAGCTTTGTTGTGCTTGTTTGTTTGCTGCTGGTTCATATTTGTTTATATTAGGCCGTTGTGTCGACATATAGGCCAGAGCTCAAGTTCTGGTTTTGGAGTGCGCGTGCTCGTGGGGTGCATGTGAGCTGGTTGAAGAAGGCAAGAGTAAACAAACGCGTCAATGTTAAATATCGTCTCCTTTAAATGGTTGTTAGAGCTCAGTTTATGCAAGCTACTGTTCAAAAGAATAAAAATATCTAGTCATCTTTTTGCTAGAAAGAAAAACATTGTGTTTCATCTGGATAACAGAATTTACACCAACATTTCAACTAGCACGTAACATTTTTCTGCAAAACAAAACAGGAAATTATACAAGTTTTACCAGGTAATTTTCCAGAATAAAATACAGAAAAATAGATACATAATATTATTATAAGGTACTTTAATGATGATAATGAAAATAAAAAACTTTATATGGCCTCACTTCACTGTGCATGCATCCTTTTATTTTCACCAACAACAAAAATTCACTCCTGTGAACTGGATTCATTTTTATTTTCTGAGCTCGGCTGTGTGTCAAGTCTGTTTCAGATTAAAAAAGCAGGTGTTTAATATTGATCTGTTACGTGCCGTGGTATAAATGAACATTCTTTTAGAGAGTGCATGTTCTCTGCAGTAGCTTATCACAGAAATTACATTCAGTCACTGGGAATAACTCCGGCTGATCTCAGTACACATCCTGGGATCCATTGTGAAGGAAAACGACAGAAGCATTTTCCCCGGAAAAGCCCTTGAGGAGACAGGAAACAAGTGTCAGTAATATAATCACTAAGAATATGTTTAATATTGATGCATTAAATGCTTTGATTAGGAGTGACATCTTCAGAAACTTACGCTGAATTTTGCTTTGATCCGTTCAACGTCGCTTGGTGACGAAGTTCGCTCTAGAAACATCAAACGGATTTGAGACGATCATAATATTCATCAAATGCAACTCATTTATTTATAGTTTTAAGAAGTAATAATTCAGAGATATTACCCTTCTTTTTCCACACCCCAATGGCATACCAAACCAAGATGGTGAAAACAATGGCAATGGTTAAAGAAGAGAGCGTCACTAACAGGTAAGCACTGAAACAGAGGCAGACAACACCTGTGTCAGTACCACAGAGAAAATAAAGCAGGACGTTGCTCCACCACTGTTACCTGAAGCTGTCCATGGACCCATTGGTGATGGCTTTGGGTGGAGGCAGGCTGGTAACAGACTCATTTGTCAGAGGTTCAGGTACAACAGGTGACGTGACTGTAAGTAAATATGTTAAATGTGATGAGAAATGAAGTTTGATGACAAACTGTAGTTTATATGAGTTATTTATGCAATTGCCTTTCAAATGTTCTTGCAGCAAATAAGTGTCCTAATTTATTCATTATTAAGTGTTGGTTTGTCTCTTTTGTCTCCAACCAGCAGATGAAACTTATACGATGTTGATATTTTCATATAAAGGTCATGAGGTCAGTGTGTGTGTGTGTGTGTGAGCATATTCAGCATTTGCAGATTGAACTTTTCTCTTTAAAAGCTGCAGCAAAGAAAATATTAAAGTGTATTATTTAAAGTCCCATTAGTCATCACCACACAACGGTGAAATTACATCTCTGCATTTGACGCATTTGCAGTGCTCTGCAGCAGTGGCCGTGCTCCAGAACCATTTGGTGGTTTAATGCTGGGAGTCAAGCAGGAAGGCATTGGGTCCCATTCTTAAGGTCTTTGGTATGACCCGACCGTGGATTTGAACCCACGACCTCACAGTCTCTGGATGACCGCTCATACCACTAGGCCCCTGAGAAGGTCAATATATAAGATTTTACCAAAATACAATTTGTGATGATGGTTAGGTTTAGGGTTATATGTAGTTGCTTTTTTCTTTTTTGCTTGTCTGTGGGCTAAGGGGAAAATTATATATATATATATATATATATATATATATATATATATATATATATATATATATATATATCTGGCGTTGTTTTGATAAGCTTCTATAATTTAAATTTGTTTCCATCCAGTTGCATTCATTTTTCACCAGGATCTTGTATTGATAATGGGAGTTCAGTGGGTTAAGATCTGGCATGAGTTTTTTTTAATGCCCCCCCTAAACACGCTTTCACTATTTGAGCGCTGTCATCATCATCGTGGAACGTTGCCGCACCATCAGAACACATCAATTAATCGAATAACCTGGTCATTCAGCTCATCTCATTCTTTGGATGTATAATGTTACTGAACCAACTGCAGGAAACCCAGATCATAAATGCAGGTGGTGACTTATGGGAAATTCTAGGAACTTTTAAAGAAACCGAATGGGATCAGAAAACTGCAGGAGAGAAAAAACTTCCATCTGATTTCTGCAAAGCAAAAGAGGCTCCAGACCCTGAGCTGATAGGAGCAAAAAGGCATCAAAGAGGGGCGGGATTTAAGGCCAGCCGCCCACAAATCATGTGTCTGTGGTCAAGGAGATGGCCTTGAAGCTACGACAGCTACAGATGTCATGCTTTAGGTCCCAGTCTTTCTTCCAACTTCAGCTGTTTATGGCTTATTGGTCTTCTTTTGCAGTTATTTTGTATTTTTATATATTTTTTCAACTCTTTAGTGTACACAACCCACTTAGGAAGATCCCTGTGGGGTTTTAATAGTCATATGTAGCAGAGGGTTAAGATTTATTCACCTTAGGTGAGGATTTGAGTTGAATATAAGCACGTGCTGAAAATCACAGTCCTTTTATACTTTTAAATTCATCAATACCTGAAGAAGATGGCAAAAACATGCAGGAGAGTTTTCAGGATCTTCTAATAACTGCACAGTGATGGAAATCCATAACCCTTCATATAATCATGTTGCTAATGCTTTGTGATTTGATCAATCTAAGAACAATCCTCGTCTCCATGTTCATCTTCCACCTGCTTTCAGGAACATTATATTAATGTGGGGTGTTTTGTTAACCTACTGGTTTGGAGTTGTGTTACCAGCAGGTGCACAGCTGTCTTCTGCTGCCCTGCAGAACACCAGTACCACGCTGTGTCTCTCATCTGCAGCCTCTTAAAGGTAACAGTGAAAGCCCCAGATCTGTCATCTCTGATGGTCACTGAGGAGTCTTCGTAGCTCCCCACAGATCCGGTCGACAGGCAGGATCTCCAGTCTCCGCTCCGACACCACTTCTTCTCACTTCCTCTGTTGGCAGGCAGACACAGGGGAGTCAGGAAATGCTGATCCTCCACCGGTGCTAGACTTCCAGCTGACAACCGTGTTCCTGAGTTCACTGATAATGCGATCAGAGCTGTTTTAAGGGCTGGTCTAGTGGGTGAGAAACTGGAACAATGATAAAATGATGATCAAAAGGAAACATAAATGCCTGTATCTCTCGCTGTAGAGGCACTCGACTGTGACGGAGCTGCCCTCCTCTCCGCTCATCCTGCTGTTAACAACTGACATCCCTGCAGAAGACATCATCCAAACGTCTTGTGAAAGCTCTGAAGATGGAGCGATCAGCCGAGAATCCTTTCGCTACTCACCGTGAACGACTTTAACGTTTGTGAAAGCGGTAACATCAGCCTTCCACATGTTGCCTATCTCCACGCCACACATGTACCAGCCCGAGTCCTCCTCCTTCAGGCCGTTCATGGTCACAGTGAACAGCTGCTGGACCGGGTCGTCAAACATGCTCACTTTCTCCTCGGCCGGGTCGACCACGCGGTGGTCATCGGTTCGAGCTAACGTGCTGCAGAACTCCCTTGTCCTCCCATGACACCAGTACTTTACGTAGCTGGCGTACTGAGGATCGTAGTGACACGGGATGGTGAGCGATCCTCCTTCCAGAACCACAAACTCTTCATCCGTGGTAACACGGCAGAGGAAAACTGATACAGGAGATAATAAATGATGAAAACAGCCACAGCTGGAACAGATCTGTCTCTTTCTGAGGACATTGAGGACAGTCGCCTTAACCAAATTTATAATTACATTCTTTTTTTGGGTTACACTGCAGTTCCCATTTCGCCCTTCTCTTCCTACTTGTGATTCCAAAATCGGATTATCCTTCGCTAATACACAGGATTTCAAAGGCCTGACAAAAAAACCCTCAAACATACTGTTGCCTGGAGGCAAATAATATGAAAGCTTGGAAGATTTACAGAAAAAACACTAAATCCCTCCATGCGGAAAACTGCAGCTTCAACAACTTCCAAGTGTCTCAGCAAATGATTAATACAGAAAATGAGCAAAGAAAAGACGTTTTTCAAAAAACATTATGGGTAGAAAAACGCAGCAGCATTTAGCAAAGCTTCATAACTAAATAAGGAGGTGGCAGCACAAACATGCACCCTAATTATTCATCAGATGCTTTTAGACGGAGCTGTCTTTAGATGACGTCAGCTGTCGTACCTGGAATCCATGGCAACAGGCTGAGCGTGAGTTTGAAGAGCCGCGACATATTTTATTGTCGGGTTTCAAGTTTGGTGATTCCAAAAAAAAAAACTAAACACCACAGACTCCAGGTTCCGTGGTTTCGATTTCCCCCCCGTCACGTGACCCAAAGTTAGGTCCAGATGTTCCAGATGTTAACCATGTGAGTGCCACTCCTCTGACTGAAGCTGTGTTTTATTTGGGAGTCAGAAAGTTAACCAAACAAAAGATAAATATGGACAGACTGAATTTATTGAAAATAATTTATGCAATGAAGCACATTGATGCCTTTTTTGTTGCTGTTCCCCTAGAAAACCTGAACATGTTTTATTTTGAAAGGTCTGGCTCATCCAAACAGTGACTCATGCGAGTCTCTGAGTCCTTCTGCCGTCGCTTGAAAGCTCTTGTGGGAAATATAAAATGATGTCTCATATTTCCATTTTTATCTAAGAGGCTGGAACCAAGTTTATTTCTTAGTTTACTCTCATATGAGTCCAGTGCTCAACAGGTTTTACAATTTTATAACTTAATTATCTAACAAATGTACTTTAAGTCTGTTTGTTAACACTACAAGTGGAACATTTTGATAAAACGGTAGCTGATCATATTTAATGTTTGATTTCCATCAGATATTTTAGAAATAAGTAAATAAAAAATAAAATTTCCTTTGAATAACGTTACTTTTAGCTGCAGTAGTATAATTCTTCATTCCCCAGTGGCGTTGCAAAGGGGTTGGCCAGGGGGGGTCATGGCCACCCCACTGCCCCTACAAGGAAGAAAAAATGAATAAAAAAATATCAAAAAAGGGAAAAGTAAAAATTATGATTAAAAAAGGATGTGAAAAAAGGCAAAAGGAAAATTAATAATAAAAGGGTCATCAGTGGATCATGGCTAAGGCTCACCATTTAAAAATAGTATAAACCCCAATAGTTTTGTTCAAACAGCAACAGGCAAATTAAACAGTTTTAAATTTCTAAAACATTAATATTCCAAACAAACAAATGAAAAATGTTTTAAATTTTGTCTTTACTATTAAATGTTTTAGTTTTGCTTTTTTTTAGATAAACGAGTTGGATACATAAGCCTGTTGTTTTTAATGAAAAACAATGATGGGGCAATACAATGCTATAGGCGAAACTCTCCCAGAGTTACACAGGGACGGATTTAGTGTTCCACCCCAACAATTTTACTGGCCCCCACTATAAACATTTTCTAGGGGCACCACTGCTCAACATGAGTGATTATTAGTTTAAAGCTGCATGAATTTCTTTCATTTTACAAGGTTCTGCATTCAAATGTGCAAAAATAAATGTTCTCAAAGCAAAATGAAGCCAATTCAATGAAATATTGAGGGTTTATTTATTTATTTTGGTTAATAATGTAACAGCTGATTAGGAACGCTACATCCAATTTCCATTTAGATTCCAGCTTCATTTATAAGTGTCATTTGTTTTGCTGGCCACATTTAATTTATGCCAAATATCAGGTGCATGAAGGAAATTGTAGCTAATTTATGATTGTACAAGTATTTTGTGCCTCAGCACTATAAGGTCATTTTATAAGGGATCTGAGCCAAGGGTCAGCCTGCAGTAGATTTACACCAAAACTTCTGGAAGCATGTGGGAGTTTATTTTTTTATGCAATACACACTGTCCAACACTTGGATCTTGTTCCATTTTTTGCAGACTGGATTCTAAGTGCTGATATATGTTCAATTTTTAATTAATAATCTAAACCAATCACATTCATTACTCTACATTTGACTGACTGTGGCAAGTCTTAGTTTAAAAATCCCAAACTTTCCTTCAGCAGCGAGAAGCTTTCAGATGAGAAACTTTCTTTCACAAGCATCTGGACATGAGCTCTTGGTTTCTTACTTTATCAAATCTGATGTAAAACACTAGATTACCATTCATATTATTTTTATTATAACAGGCAGGGAAACAAATCTGAAGCCTGTCTGCAGATAAATCATCATGCCTTTGTCTGTGCCGTCCCTATTCATTATTTATTAAAACATTACAGTCAAAATACTCTAAAAGTAGCATCTCCAGTTCAATTTTACAGCAGCAATCTGGAGTTTCCCCCCTTTTAGGAATTATGTATGAATTTTGTTTAGAAATCCGTAACAGTGATGGTCCTACCCTGGACAAGTAAATATTATATATATATATATGACTTAATAGCTCAACGTGAGAATAATTGTAAAACAATGTGTTTTAGCTGTGTTGGTCAGCTAGAGGTGCACATTCATGAATGAGAGGCATTGCTTCCAGTTGTAATCAGAATTTGGGAGAGGGGATTAAGGTGCAATATAATTTTCCTTCTCTAGATGGCACCTCTGACAAAAAACTCCAGATT
The DNA here is from genome assembly GCA_006937985.1 of Aphyosemion australe. Classification (NCBI taxonomy): domain Eukaryota; kingdom Metazoa; phylum Chordata; class Actinopteri; order Cyprinodontiformes; family Nothobranchiidae; genus Aphyosemion; species Aphyosemion australe. The sequence continues at coordinate 1,767,000 of SSNS01000073.1, forward strand.
TCTGAAAGTTATTTTGTTAATTGTTGAAAGTTAAAAGAACAAACAAGCTCGACAAAGTCACCATTACAGATGATTTATTTCTGTAAGTGCAAACAGGGAATGATTTACAAATGTTAACATAAAAAATTCCATTTATCAGTTAGAAAAATGTACTGCATCAAATGTATGAAGATACATGTCGTTCAGCGTTGATGCTGGAAATCTGTGGTCCAGATCTGCTGCTCAAATTCACTGTAGTAGCGTCCAGGAGGTTTGGTTGTGATCTGCAGAGAAAAAGCAGCAGTGTTGGTGTTAGCCAGATGTTCCTACAAGAGGTGCTTTTCTGACAGAGAAGTGATGAACCACCATTGAGTTCAAATGATTTAAAATGCCCGAAAGACAAAGCAATGCCTCCTGTATCTGTTCATTGTCCTCTGAGAGTTTTAACTCTACACACAGATCATATATCACAGCTAATAGTTTTTCTGGTGTTCGTCTCTTTCAATTTAGTCTGAAGAGTCTCCTGGATGTGACCGCTGCTCGAGTCATACGGTTACTTAAATATCAGTGGTGTTCTGATCCAAAAGGTTTAATGAATGTGTACAAATAATGAATTTAATGGATAAAATTAAAAAGTCACAAAAACAACAGCAAAAAATAAATAAAAATGTGAGATTCTGTAATGATGGTGATCAAAGTTCAATCATAAACATACTTTGTTGTCAATTTACCAAACAAAATCAAATAATTTCACTTTAAAAACACCCCAGATCTGAACAATCCACACCTTGAGAAGGTTGGGTAGCAGCGACTTTATTTTAGATCCGTTTTAGCCAATAAAGTTCATCACAACAAGGTGAAGGACGGTGTTAGCAAACAGGAAGTCAGCAAAGGCTCTCTCTGGGGAAATGGAGAGGAAATCTCCCTTGTTCTGAGGGTTGATCTGGATACGAAGACACACTGGGAAGAAAGAGAGAGGTATGAATGAGTTCTTCTCTATTTAAAAAAGCAGGTAGCAATAGTAGAGGGTAATAGTTTCACTTAGATAAAACCAGTAATGGATTACAATTATTATTAACCTTATCCACTAGTCGAACGGTTTTAGATAGCACTGTAAGCTTTTTTAAATTAGATTTGCAAGTAAACAATGATTAGAACCTGTACATGTCTACACCTAAATATGCAGCTGAGTATTGTGTAAAAGCCGTGATGAAGCTCAGCTATTTGCTTTAAAATAATCCAACATTTTAATCATTATTTTATTGAATGATAGAACAGGTGTAGTGTTTATTTCTGCATTTCTTTGAAGATTTTTTGCTTTTTTGATGACCGATCAGTTGCTGAACACTTAATAAAACAAAATATTAAAGAATATTAGAGCAAACACTTAAGAATGTTTACTAAAAAAAATAAAAAGGTTTTGCCACAACCCTGCAATAACATCAGTTACATTATTTATAGCTACTTTATTATAAAAGTAGTCAGTAAACACCAATTTGCATGTGATATTCTAGATTTAAGTATTAATTTATGTTGTACTACACAATATACAGCGAGGAGGAACAACTATATTTAAACATGTGAAATTATTCCAGATTCTAAACTCAATTATAACACATGCTAATGTTTTAGCTTAGTTAGCTTAGCATGTCTGCACCACTACAAGCCATTAGACCAAAAACTGATAATAAACTGAGTTGAGGTGTAGAATATTTAGTAGAAACGCGTTTAAAATAAACTATTACCTGCGAGAATGAAGGACCCCACGCATGCGATGAAGCCAGACAGAAAGCTATTGAATGGGAATGTACCAACGAGCAGACAGTAGAGGAACTGCAGCGCTCCTGTTAGCAAGATGTACAACAGATAAGCGTCCACCACCTTCAGCTTGGTGGACGTCGTGGTGCTGTACTCCTCCAGAAACCGAGAGATAACAGACAGGACCGAGTTCGACATGGTTGTTAAACTCAAATTATATTTCTGTTGTGAAAAAGATTTGCACAGCTCGTCTTCCTCTGTCGATTCAGTGACGTGTCCCGAACAACCGGATGCGGCGTTGGGTGTTACACGAAATATGCTCCGGGTAGTTCAAGCGGAGATGTGAGGAGGAGCCTTTTTGGAAAAGTCCAAAGAGGGGTAAATAACAGAAAGATGATATGCTCTTTGATACGGGAATCCTTCTTAAATAACGCGAAAACTAAATATATACTAAATTGTACTATGTATAATTTACGGCCAGTAAATACAAACACTAAGATAAAATAATCTTTTTCTGCTTGTATTTTATTACGAACGGCCATGTTTTGTCGCTTACACATGATACATCTTTCTTATAGACGATCTTTGTATCCAGGTCAGCTGACGTAGGAATGTACAGGTTACAAAACAAGAGAAGCTAGTATAACCCTACCCTAGGGCTGAATCTGATGTGATTTTAAAGCTGACACTGGTTAATTTGTGGCAAGCCTCGTTTAATTAGCCTGTAGTAACCGGAATATGTTTACTAATGCTAAGTAATGGATCCCGCCACCACCACAGGTCCTATGCAGAGCGACTGTGAGACAGAGTGAGTAATTATTATTCTGCTTACGTCATTACTGTACATAAACATATGAAAACAACATGTTGGGTTTTTACTGGTGTCTGTAGGAATTGCTGTGTTGTAACTGAAGTCATTTTATTGTAAACATAAAAAAGAATTCATGTTGACCTTATCAGAATATATTTTTAACTTTTACAAATGTATTTATATAATTTAGCACAAGTGCTTTTAAACATTTTCAGAAACAGGGACAATAAACAGAATAAGTAACATTACAGCAATTAAATCCTCCCATTGATTTTAGTCAGTTTTATGCAAGTCTAATAAAGGAACAACAAATAACAGGAAAGGACCAGAGTTTTAACAAACACCCTTTATAGTCAGTGACGAGGTGAACAGAAGAGGGACAGAGGTAATGGCGCCGGTCCAAGTGACTCAGCAGAACAGCTGCATCATTCATTGGTAGAACAGGTGGAAGCCTACCTGGCTCTGGGTGGAGGAGGTCTGAGACTGACCCATTTCTACCACTAGGCGGCGACTCACACAAGAGAAAAGTGACTCGATCATCTCAGTTGAATAACTTTTTTACAGGTTGGGATCTAAAAGAAGCTGGTGAGAAACCTGTTGTTGTGATTTGTTTTAGAATAACTCCTCGGTACCTGCTGTGGCTGTGGCCCTTAACCTACTACACAATGGCTTTGAAATGTGACTCCTGTCTTCATGTTTGCTCAATGCAAATAAAAACATTGACTAACCTGGCTCTAACCTTGGACCTGCCTCTATGCATCCTGCTTGTGCTGAATATTTTCGCCACCATCTCTTCATTCTTCACGGGCCTTTCTTTCCATTTCTCATTGATTAGGTCAAGTTCACTTTGGAGCTGGTGGCCTTCTTGGCGTCCAACCTCTATGTCCCTTTTGAAGACAGCAGAGTCCAAGATTCTCGCCTGTAAGACAAGACTGTCCGTGTTTACACACGTCATGTCACGTTACCAGAGTATAAATTTGGAAATGACGTTTATTCCACCAACACTGTTTATAACAGGTATTCAGAATGACCTTTGGGCCAGATTTGTGACCCTCCCAAACCAGGACAGAATATGGACTCTGTCCCTCACCAACAAGCTGGCTCCCAAACCTGCAGATCAAGGTACCGAGCTTTAAAATACTCACAGGGGTGACCCCTAGAGCTGTATATGTATAATAATCTGTCCTATTCCCACTAGCGTCTAAGACTCCCCTGGTGATGGTTCATGGCTTTGGAGGAGGTGTTGGACTCTGGATCAGGAACTTGGATGCATTGAGCCGCTTGCGGACCGTCCACGCTTTTGACCTCTTGGGCTTTGGCAGAAGTTCCAGACCTCACTTCCCCTCAGATGCTGCCAAGGCAGAGGAGCAATTTGTTGACTCTATTGAACAATGGAGGCAGTCTGTAGGCGTGGAGAACATGATCCTGGTGGGACACAGTTTGGGGGGCTACCTGGCTACCTCGTATGCAATTCAGCACCCTTCTAGGTAATCATCAGATTACATTATTCAAACTATGCTGAAAACCTTTTTTGTGAATGGGGGATTTAAATAATTTATTATTTTTTTACTCATGAGAAGAACCAGGGATTCTTGTCCAAATTCAGTCCAAATTTTTCTTAATTCAAGGACAAATGTTCTGACTTATTTGGGGTGAAGTTGGTCAGCATCTAGAACTTACCCATGGGGTGCAGAGCTTAATTTGAGCCGGATCTTGCCGGAACAGGATCCGGGAACTGTTCCGGTAATTGTCTGCTAGGATCCGTTAACTCGCGCTGCTACCTCGTGATTACAATGGGTAAACGAGGACGCTGTTGGTCAGGGACTTACGGGTGAGTGGTTCATTTGTCCAATCTCATACCTAAACTTTTCACTTTTCGGCAAAATCGCTGTTTTTAAGCCAAATAAGCCGTTCTGGTTTCAGCAGTCAACAAGGGTGTCATCATTTGACCAATCACAGTCGCGGAAACAGACGCTTTGGCAGCGCCGCACCTGCACGCACGGCGCTCACGAGCAGTGGCTTTGAGTTTAAAGTTTGTCAAATCAAACCAAATCACCACTAAATAACACGGTTTTCTGTAGCAGATTTACCTCCTTTCAGCCTTTAGAGATTTTCCCCCGAGGCTCGTCGTGTTTTTTTTTTTTCAAGTCAAGTTCGGAGTTGAACATAACCACCGCCAGTATTTAACTCCGTTAAAACCAGTAGCTGTATAAATGAAAGGTTAAAACCTAATATTAACAACATAAATACTTTTTTCTGGTGAGAAATGGCCACCAGCATGCTGCAGCCTCACTCATGTCAAAGTCATCCTAATATATTGATCTGGGCAGCGGAAGATTTAAGGAAGCTGGAGTACAAACACGTGATGAGATAATTTCATAATGTTGTAACATTTCTGCAGCACTAAAGCAGAGTTGTAACATTTTGTCCTTAGCAGTGGTTTATTAAAGTATTCAAGCAAACAGCTGAGATAAAGCTGCATCTCCCTGCAGCTCCAGCTCTTCCTAAACGTTTAATCAGAACTCATCAGAGCAGCATGAACACAACCATAACCTCCTAAGAACTCTGGAATATTTTCAGATGTTTTCATGTTTGGTGTTCTGTGAGTTAGTCTCACAGTAATTCTTAATTATATGATGATCTCTAATCATTTCCTGATCATTTTTGTCAGGCATATTTTTTCTTTTGTTCTGAGCAGAGGGACTGTCTGAACCTCATGGTAGAAAATGGTTTGCATTTTGCAAAAAAATCACATTGATGATTTTTTGTAAGTATTCCAACAAAAGTATGTAAATGTCAGAGGTCCCTACAAACCCACTGATGCAACTCTGCAGTATGCGAGGACCTTGTGACCTTGTGAGAAATGTGTGTAAACTTTGAGAATGTGGGCACAATTATAAGTTATTTGTCAAAAGCTCCATTAATCATGAACGACGCTCCGTCGCATCATCCCACCCACCAAACCAATAGAGTGTTGTGATTGGCCTAACAATACTGCTCAGGCCAGTGGTAGGCCTGCTGAGGTTCCAGTGGGGCGTGGCTAGCCCAACCTGCAGGGCAAAATCATTTAGCTTGGGCTACTGTCTGTCTAGATTTCTAGGCTAGTGTTATTTTGTTATGTTTTGCTCTTTTTTTAAATCAAGTCTAGACCAAAATATTTTAAACAAAGACTTTTTTTTGTTTAATATTTTCTCCTGATATCTAAACACAAGAAAGATACTCTAAAAATCTGCCGATTTTATTTGACTGCTAGCGTTTCATATTGAATTAATCAGAACAGTGTTTTTTATTATTTAAAGAAGATAAAAAATGACCTTAAAATCGTGGTAAACCTATAGGCCAATACACACCAACCTGAAAATGGCTCAGACCATGTTAACACCTCCGTCATGTTTTATACATGAAATACTACTCATGTGGTAGAAGCTCAGTGTTATTCATCCCCCAAAAATAACATTTAGCACTTAAGGGGAAAAGTTTAAAGTTTTCATTTATGTTTTTTAAACTTTAAATTTCTAAGGCTGCGATGTTCTTGTTATAGAATCTTATTACTTTTAGACAAACAGTCTCTACGGTAAACTTACCAAAACAGCATTGGTGGCTGCAGGTTCAATTTAGCTCAAAGATATTAGAGCTGCATCAATCCTTTCATCTGCCTCTCAGAGAGAAAACATATTTCCCAGGACATTTTCCTCCAGATAACATTTAAAGCTACAATAAACCTTGCTTCTGTGTCAGAGGATCGTTAAATCAGTGGTGTTACGATCCTGCAGCAGTCAGGATGAATGCATGAAGAAATATCACCGTGCTCATTTAGCACACCATTAATTTTGCACTTCTGTAATTACCAAAGCACACAGTGGAAGTGTGTCACTGCTGGTTGGCTGTGTTCGGCTTAAAAGGAGCTCAACCAGGTGTCATCTTAATGATTTATAATGCAGTGTGAAGAAAAGCTGCAGGCAGTGCTCACTAGTGCCTCCTAGTGGAAATTCAGAGAAACACAATAACAGGACATAAGTAAACGGTTGATAACATGTCATCATTGCCTTCAACTTTATCTCTGCAGGGTGTCTCATCTGATCTTGGTGGACCCCTGGGGATTCCCTGAGCGATCGAAGCCACAGACCCAGGAGAGTCAGAGTGAAGAGGTGGTGAAGAGGCCGTCTCCTCCTCGCTGGGTGAAGGCTATCGCATCGATTGTTTCTCTGTTCAACCCGCTGGCTGTCATCAGAGCAGCTGGCCCGTGGGGTAACAACAAAGAACTAATCCCTATCTGCTGTTCTGAAACTCGAACAAGGCTTTGCTGTAATCTCACCCTGGCTGTTTATTGATGCAGGCCCGGGCTTGGTAAACAGATTCCGTCCTGATTTCAAAAGGAAGTTTGAAGATCTGTTTGATGACGACACAATGACGCAGTACATCTACCACTGTAACGCACAGAACCCAAGGTATTTACTCAACATCTGCTTTAAAGAAAACAACACGGTTGGGAAGCAAAAAATAACATTCCTTTCTTCTTCCCAGTGGGGAAGTGGGTTTCCGGGCCATGTCAGAGACCCTTGGCTGGGCTAAGAGGCCCATGCTGCAGCGAGTACACCTCCTGCCCTCTTCTATGCCCGTCACCATAGTGTATGGAGCCCTGTCCTGGGTGCACAGCTCATCTGGGGACAGAGCGGCTGAGATCAGGGGCAAGGCCCACACCAAAGTGCTGGTGAGTCCACACAGACGTTTACATCCAAGGTTCATAAGTAAATGCTGACTGTTACCATCATGCCCAAATTCCTCTCTGCAGCTGATAGAGGACGCCTCGCACCACGTGTATGCTGACCAACCAGAGGAGTTTAACAAAGTGGTTGAAAATATCTGTAAATCAGTAGACTGACCCTGCTTCTACACCTCCAGTGTATTATAGTGTGCGTGTATAGCTGCAAGCTTCACATCATCATGGGTTTTATTCGGACTATATTACTAGTTTCACTGCTGTAAATCACTTATTTTTTGCAGATGTGTCATAAGAGGCCTTTGATATGAAGAGTAAATGTTTTTCCACGACTGATTGCATCTGTGTTCATAATAAAACTGCCAAAGTTCTTTGTCAGAACAACAAAAAAGAGGAGTTTATATTATTATTATTATTTTAAATAAAGTGACATGGATGGATTTTATATTTATAATTGATCAAATTCACTTTAACACGAACCTGGGACATTCATGCTTTGGTGACATTTTTCCATCACATTTCTCTGTATCTTATAACAAAATAAAAACATTACTATTTGTTAGTTCTTTTTTTCATAAACCTCAGTGAATATGTTTTTTTACACATTTAGGAGGAGATGTTGAACATCTTCTTTCTCACTACTTTATAAAGATCTGAGCAAATGTTCAAGTGTTTTTTCTGCTAGTTTAAGTATTTAAAGCCACACTATGCAAGTTTTTCATATTTTAAATCCTGTTCTTGAGCCAGTTTGTGCTAAAATGACCTTTACAGGGTTAATGATGTCAATCAGACCCCCACCACCCTCTGTGGCCAGAATACCGCACTTGCAACTTCAGAGTGGCGGTCCGATCCCTGTTGGACTTAGTAAAGTGGAGCTGACATGCCTGGTGCTGCAGTCTGCTTCCAGCATGTTTCCTGCATGTTTTAGATCATGAACACAGCTGATGTGTTTGATTTAGTGATGAACCGCTCCTGTAGACACTAATGAAGGCTGAGGAGACGTTTCAGCTGTTAGATTAAGGTGTTAGAAAGACCAACGCACAGCCAGGAGATAAGTTTCATTTTTGCTTTCCCTAAACGGACACTAGGGGGCACTAAAAGCAAGCAAAATTGCCAAGTGTTCCTTGAATTCTGGCCATTTTGATGTATTTCTGACACTTTTATGAATATACCATACCAGATAATATAGTTAGTTAAATTCATACACTTATTTTCTTAACCGTGTGTTCCTGTGCAGGGTTCTTGTGCTTTAATTATAAAAGTCGACGTTATTTACCTAAATACACGACATGAATCGAAGAATTTCTGAGATTTTTCATGGAATTTAAAACATCCCCCAGCTTAGCTTGTTTTTTCCAACTACAGCGCTAATATCCCATAATATTATTATAAACAACATATAACTTATTTGTTTTCTGTAGAAATTAAGACACATTTTATCACCATTTTTATTATATTTTATATGCAAAAGCTTCATATAGATTCTAGTTCAGAGACAGCAGAAAGATTTCCTGAAAGTGTTAAAAAATAAATGCATTACATCAGTGACAAACAGCTGGTGTGTGTTTGACGTGTGTCAACATGCACCATTAGTCCTTGTTAAGTAAATGTACAATTCCACATTTGTTCATTGTGGGTTTATCTTATCTCACCTTTAACCCATATATTGTTTCTAATGAGTCATTAATTAGTGGGTCAGGCCAAAGTTTCAGAGTTTTATTAGTGATACAACACAGACGATACAAAAACATCCCAAATATAGATAAATAATGGTTACATGTAGATTTCTTCACATTAGTGCTGAAGTTAAAGGAACGACCAGTAAAATATTAAATGAACGATTCAGATTTGCTACTTATCTGTAACGTGCATTAAAACTGCTGTCGGCATAGCAGTTCACAGTTTCTAAACACAAAAATCATCCGGAGGGAAACGCTTTACTTTCTGCAAATGCACACATGTTGTCTGTGCACCAACGTAGGGCTTTTATTTTGAAAGAGGCATCCCAGAATTACACTTCACAAACGTTTTCTTTTGTGAATTAGTTTGAAAAAATGTTTAATCAGATATTCTTAAAACAAAAAGATTTTGGTTGATTTCCTAAGTTTTTCTCAAAACCATCCCTTCATAGAAGCCATGTAACGTTCATTTTGTCAACACTTTTCACATTAAATACATGCTAATAAAAGAATACCATGAATAATACAAAAGCACTATTTACACGATGGCTAAACAGCTTCACTTTGCACCTTGACATGCTTTGTAGACTTTTATAAATTGCACTATTGTCACAACAATCTCAATACTGGTGTGCTTAGTATTTAAAGCACTTTGTTGTGTATTTGCTGCATACTTCACCACAGCACAGAAGGCCAGGAGTGTGTTTATAAAATGTATATTTTTAAAAAATAATACTGATAATGCAACAGTAGCTAATTACCTTTCCATAGTGTCGATTATTATTAGATTTGCTTCAGGAAGAATCTGACTACGGTACAGGAAGTTAGCACACTAGATATAAAATCTCCCAGCATAAATCCTGAAGCTTCTCCTCACTGCTCAAGAACTGTAATGTCAGCCACTCCGTGCACTTGAGTGAGTTGTTTACAGTCGAGAGACGCGACCAGCTTCCTGGGTCCGGGCTGGGAGGGGATGAAGTGCTCCGTCAGTGTCACTGTGGAGTGGCCGCCAACATCACTGAAGGAGGGACGAAATGTTAGAGAGAGGGAAAACATGTAGGGATGGTTAAAGACCAAGTTCACTCATTCTTTTTAACACATTTGCAATGGACTCGAGTATAAATGAATGACTAGTGAGTTGATCTCTGGGAGAAAAGCTCTCGAGCTCCTGTTTCAGGAAGTAGAAGTTAGCCAGAGGAGTGGGGAGCTGAAGACGGCAGGATTGAGTCTTACTTCCTGATATGTGGACATCTCTCCTCTGATTGGCTAACAGCAACACGACTCCACCACTGACTCTGTTTGCTCTGCAACGTTGATGATTTATCTCCATAAAAACACAAGCCTGAAGGAGTTCTGCCATGTTTTGGAGTAGCTAAAGCTAATGGTTAGCTTCTACTAGCCCAGACGTTCTCTGCTGTTTCCTGGACGCTAAGTCCTTGAATGCTAATTTTCAGTGTGATGTAGATCTGTCAGGCTTTTCTAATCCGAGCGTTTATTTTCTATCAATAATGCAGGAAATAGGGGTAGAAGACTATTCTCACGTTCAGCCTGCGTGTGAAACTCAGTGATCATATTTCAAAATAAAATACAAATAATCTTTGGTACGTTCATACTGTGTGTTTTTTCGTAATTCTTTTACTTTTTGTTCTTTATAAAACACAGATAGATAAGGTAAAGAAAGATCTATCTGTGTTTTATAAAGAACAAAAAGTAAAAGAAAAATACAAATAATGTAAAAACCGGCTCCTCAGTGAACTTGCTCTTTAAACCGAGAATGAGGCCTTACCCTACGACCACTTCATGGCCTGTCTGAAGACCCAGACCCTCCACTCTAAACACCACATCCTTCAGCGTGCGTGGCAGTGGGTTGGTGAAGGTGATCTTGGCTGACATCTCTTTACCAACCACAGCGTCACCCAGAGGCTGCCAAAAAGAACATGATGGTCATGGATGAGAAACTACACACACACACACACACAAAAAAATAAATCAGACTCTCACCAGGATCTTGAGGTCAGGTGTTCGGAGCCTGAAAGATGTCTGGTTGGCTAACACCTGCTTGGTTTCAGAGACTCTCCCACACAGAGTTAGCATCAGCGCGGCCTGATCCATTAGCTGGTTCTGGTACTGCTGGTAGGGTAAGACCCACTCGATAGTCTTTTCTGTGAGTAAAGACAGGCAGAAATAGAGATATTTTGTCTTTTTACTGACAGGAAGATGTTAAATCAAACTCGAGCTAGTCTCTGTATGATGATGTGTCCATTAGCTCAGCTTCACATGAGACTGAAAATGGAGAAACAAGCTTTACAAAAAGCACCGTGGGCTAATTTTGATGTGCAGAAAGACCCCATAAGCATCAAAGACAGTCTGAGCTCCCGCTGTTTCCCAAACAATTTCTTTGACTTCTGTTTAGTCGCAGTTATTAGAAAACAAAAAGCAGTTTGTCAGTGAATTTTGTTTTTTGCATTTTCTGAAACAAGGTTTAGGATACTAGAGAAACACCTGAATTAGATTTTTAAACCTATAAGCCAAAGTGATGGTTTATCAACCCTAAAAGGTTTTCTCTCATTAAATCCATGACATCAAGGAGGACAATCCGACCTTCACTGGGCAAGAGCTCCACAGGTATCTGATCCTGCTTGATAGCGTTCTTCAGCACACCGGTGTAGTGCATGACAGCCACCTGGCTGTGCAGAGTCGTCCGACGGGACTCGGAGCTCAGGTTCTTCATCACAATGCTCAGCTTGGCGTCACTGCCCATCCTGGGCCCCTCGCCATCTATCTTCACCTCCACTTGCACGTCCTCTGCTGCAGGAGCAGAGTACACATCTGGCTTGCTGCCATAACGACTCGCAGTCTCCACGGCAATGCGTTCCTCCTCCGAATCTGGCAGAGAAGAAGAGGAGGAGGTAAGTGAGCCTCATTCTGTCACCAGGACTCATTCAGAATAATAAAAATAATTTGGCAGACACATAGTTGTGATAAGCACGGGCCTCCCAGTACCTTCTGGGTATTTGTACAGGTTTGTGATGTCTTCTCGTTCGTCTGAGCCAATCGCTTTGGTGCTGATGCAGTGGCCGACAGCTTTCTTCTCACTGTAGATCTGGCTGAATGTCCCATCTACGTTCCTCTGCCAGTAGATCTTATCACTGTTAACCTGGCAATGAAATACCAAAATACTACTTTTCAGATGTGATAATAAAGCTAAATCCAAATAAGGACCACACAGAAGAAATCCCTCTTCACAGCTGTTGTAGATCAGGGACTCATAAACAGGATCGCTACGCTAAGCTGCTAAAGAACACCGAGATCTAGGAAACGCGCTTGTATCCATAACTCACCTCAGCAAAGACGAAAGGCGTGTCGTGTTTGAGGTAAACATGACCAGAGCGGACAGCGCTGATGGAGGCGGGGCCACAGCAGAAGATGCCCTGACTCGTCTCCTGGGGAGTGGAGTCAACAGCCTGCCACCCTCCATGACCGGGAGGCAAGTCAGGTCTGGCCATCCAGCAATCATTCCAAACGTGGAAATTCCTACAAATAGATTTGTTTTAGTTGATCTCTTTTATTTGCTTCACAGCTTAAATCGGCAGTTTTTACATCTCAAATTTTCTGCTTCAATTAACTGTACAAGAATTTTAAAGGGTTAATTAAAAGGTTATGATGGGTTAATTAGTTAACGACTTCAGGGGTAATCGCTGCAGAGATTATTTGTTTTAGCAGAAATCCAATTAGTGCTACTTATGATGCAGCAATTAGCCTCATCACAAGATGAAGGCTGTAAAAAACAGCCAAAGGGACTTAAATACTAAGATTAGTTTCTATGGGGTGCCGATGTCAAAGTATTAACAGCTATAATTTAACACAATGTTCTTCAAATAATAATGTTAGGAATTAGGGCTGTCAAAATTAGCGCGTTTTAATGCGTTAATGCAAAGCCTCCTTAATGGCATTCATTTTTTTAACGCGCGATTAACGCGCAGGCTTCCGTAGTTTTGTTTTGGCCCTCCTCGCATTCCATAGTCTGACGTAAATAAGAAGCAGGAACACGCCATTGGCCAGCGGCAAAATTCCTTTGAATCACGTGTAAAAATGTATTAAACCCTCAAGTCAGTTTCTTTTTAGGATTTCCACGGCTGGATTTTTAAGATAAAAACAGTGGTTTTAAATGGCGCGGGGACCTACGCCTACCAGACTTTCAGCATGAGCGTAAAGCCGGCGATGACGTAACCGCTCAGAACGCGAGTGTAAACAGTGTGTAGAAAGTGACCCGCAGCTCGGTATTTTTCTCTGGATTACGACGAGGCGGATAACCGGAGGAGTTCAACCGAACATGATCGGTGGCGAAACGGAGGAGGAGGGTACAGTTTGTTTACTTTTATTGAGTATTGAATTCCTGTGTTCGAAGCGCTGCAACCGACCGGGAGAAGGCGGCGTTCGGGATCACGTGGATCGGTGAGCGGTGGCGGTGATGCGGTGTCCCTGTGAGCTGTCAGATGATCTGAGCTGCAGGCAGCTCTAAAAGCTCCTGGTGCTCTGCATCGCTCCAGTTTATCATCTCAGCTGGTTCTGTTAACAAAAAGAAACGTAAGCCCGTTTTTACTTTAGTTTTCAATATAGTTCCCGGCCGGAGCTCGGCATTAATTCATCACGTGATCATGACACCACCCGCTGTTGCGCCAAGGCTTAATGTGCGTTTATCAGACACACGGTTGAGGTAATATTACGCTGATTTGCCGGCACGGTGTGTCTTATAAAGGGTCTTGGATAGTCTGGGAGGCGGACCTCCGCCCAGCCGCGGGCGGGGGGGGCACTCATGCTTGGCTGTTGCTGGTTGAGCTCGATGAGGAGGTTCTGAAGGGAAACGAAGGAGACACAACTACTATCGAGGCTAATGCTTAGTAGTAAATTAGGCTCAGCTTCATCATTTTGTTTGGAGTTGTCGGATAGTAACGGTTGCTATGATGTGTGATTGGACAATAGCCGTTGTGGGGGCGGGGCCGGCGAAAGGCTAATTGGGCAGAAAACCGCCCAATCTGGCAACCCTCTGACCCACAGTGTCATTTTACAATTCCAGACACAAAAACAGATAACTTACCATCAGAGGGTTGTTTTATTTTGATTGGCTAATCTTATTTTATTTTTAACTGCCATGTATATATCTAGTTAAATATTTAGCCATAACTTTATATTTGATACTAAAGACTTATTTCAACATTATCATGTTTATTATGTAGCCTAGAAATCTAGAATGAAACCGTAGCAGCAGCAAAAGATTTAGCTCTGCAGGTCGGTCTAGTCACGCTCCATCGTAGCCTCAGCAGGTCTACCATTGGCCCGAACAATTTAGGTTCAGCCAATCACAGCGCTCTATGTTTGTAGAGAGAAGTTGGGCAGGCTTAGCACCACAGCTGGAGAAAAGCTACAAAGATGGCGTTGGCTCAGGAATGGCGCTCTTTTGGAACGGCTTTGACATTGGATGATTTACTCCTGGGCTTTTCTTTAAGACGTGAGCAGATAGAGGTACTTAAGCTCTTTATTTTGAAAAAGGATGTATTTGATGCTTCTCCTTCTTCAACGGTGTATGGTGGGCTACCTAGTTGACTGATTGAATGGGTCACATTGTCCGTTGCTCTGATTGGTCCTTCTGCTGTCCAATTGCATGTCAACTGTAAATACCGCCCCACGACCAATCCCTGCCTATGGGCCAGACTACATATGTATTTACATATATAGGATGGCTTGCCAAGCTATTTATTACGCACCATGTTTACAAATTCAGAAAATTAATTGTTGAGTGCCTCATTGGAAAAATGAAGTGCACCCATGAACCTAAAAGCTAAATGTAACAAAACCTAGCTGTTATAAAACAACATGGAGCAAAATGTTTTTATGTATTTATGTACATTTCAAGTCACTGAAGGACAACTGAAGTACACTCAGCAGGTCTTTGGTCTGTTCTCTGTATTGACTTATCTTACCAGACAGAGTCACCATTGAGGTGAGCAATTGGCTGCAGATTCTCATCGAAGTACACATCTGTAGTGAGGGAAACATCTGTGTCATGTGCCGACTGGAAGTTGGTCACGCTCCGAGCCGGTATGCCGAGACAGCGCAGCACTGAAAACAACAAGACAGACGTTAGCGTCTCTTTTTAGGCTTCTGAGTTGAATCTGTAGATAGTGACGTTTTTGCCAAGATGCCAGAAGGAACTTTATTACTCAGGCTGAATGAAAGCAACACATGCAGCTCTGTTTAAGTGACCAGAGCAGCAGGTATGAGAGGAATGCTAATGCAAGGAATCCAGGTTGTTTGACATATGCCTGGCCGTCAGAAGCATGCGCTAAAGTCAGCGAGCTATCGTGAAGCTCCATGAATACACACAATGACTGCAGTGTTCTGTTACAGAGTTAGGAAAGGAGCCAAAGAAAATCACGTTTTCATGTAGATTTATTTTAATTCTGGTGAACATTCTCATGTATTTTCTGTTCTTTGTGAAAAACTAAGTTATATCCTCCTCCATGGTTCCATCAAAACTCTTAGTTTCATTCTGACACGCACCATCATGCTCATACGTTTCTGTTTTACTCACCTGTTGTGGTGACCCCAGAGAAGACCCAGCACTGCCCATAACTCACTGGGGTTCCTTCGGTGGAGTGGTATTTCCTCAGGATCTCCACACTGCTGCTCCACGCCGCGGGAGAGACGCCGCCAGAGTAATCCCCTGACCAGTTCCCAACCAGAACGCCATAATCATCCTGAGCATTTATCTGAAACCACATGATGCACGGTCACTTCATTTCCCATGTACATGTGATTTTATTTTTGTTGCTTTTTGTATGTTTGGCTCACCATAGCAGAAATGACTCTGACCACATTGACGGGGTCACCTCGCCCAGATGGAGGCATGTCACTTTTCTCCAGGATGAACAGACACGCTTCCAGGATTCCCTCATGAAACTACAGAGGAGACAGGAACAGGATTAGTGCTACAAATGATTAAACACAGGAGAAGGGACAAAGAGTTCCGGTAACTTTAGAGGAAATGATTTATAGATTACAGCAGGAACATAATGTCACAGTGGAAGGCAGGTTTCATGCCTCACAAAGAATGTCTCTTGTTATAATCCGTCAGACGTGTATTTTAAGAATGATGACTTTCTAATTTGCACCTTAATTTGAACATTTTAAATATTTAAAAGCTTTAAATCTGCCTTTTGAGGCGTGTTTCTCTTTAAATCTGAAATACTTCTATTAGAGTTTATGTCCTGCAGGATTGATGAGTTAAAGCTGTGGTCCGTATCATGACATCATCAAGGAGATGCCCTAGCGTTAATGAAGGGCCACTGTGGCTGCATGATTTTTATACTTTAACTGCTCAGTTATCTCCTCAGCCTTCATCGGGTTCTGAAGGAGCTGCTAAGCACTCATTTTAATCAAATGTTCAGTCATGTTCAGGGGAACATGGAAAACCAGCAGGAATGGTAGCCCACCCTTGCTAACACTACAACAGGCTAAAACAATAGTCTGATGTAGGCGTTTTCATAGCTGACCCAGTCCAGCCCAGTCTTGGTAGCGTCGACCCAATCGCACATGGCCAGGTTTTGTTCACACAGCCTTCTTGGGAACGTGGAAATCTCCGAGAATGTGGGCGGGGCAAAAGACTGAGAAGTCCTCCTTAAGTTAGTAAACAAAGGCGGTTGTGAGCAGTGTTGCTTTTGGACTCTGACTCTGATTTTGCTTCATGTTCTTTCTCTCACTGAGACTGCTGTGTCCTCGCGCCGCCTCGGCTGGCGTGGCAGCTCTGAGCTGCAGTCAGAGGAGATGTTTACTTCTCCGCCAATCGGAGGCTCCCCCTAAAGGTAGGCATGAATTTCAGCCGTCCAATCAGTCGGCAGTGGATGTTTTGGGTCAGTTCAGCCTTAAGTGGCCCATCAGGGCAGGAGGTCTGAAAAAATGGTCGGTTGAGCACGGAAAACACACAAGCTACCCAGATGTGAACAAATATACCATACCAGGGCGGGTCTGTGGGGACCCAGATGTGAAAGCACCATAAGATTGAACGCAATGCTAATCACTTAGCTCCAATACATTAAAGTTAAATGCCTTTTCATTCCTCTCCCTCCTCTTCCACAGTTAGCTTGACGTTTACAGACTGACATCAATGCAGGTCGAGTTAGCATTCAAGCTAGGTTGCTGCGCTAAGCTGAATGTGCGTCCATAGACATGAATACGTAGACGCCCCATTGGGCGCTGGAGAGCATAACAGCATCGCCGCCATATTGGATGGGTCTCCTCACTTTTCCAAGTCAACGCAGAGTGAGCAACTATGCCTGTTTTTGTGCAGCCTACGGTTGCAACAACAGGCGTACTGTTGAAAACAGATCATGTGGGAATACTATTGACTTTCCCAACCCTGGTCCTCAGGGCCCACTGTCCTGCATGTTTTCCATGTTGCCCTTTCAAACACCAGCGTTTCCCTGCTGCCACACACCTGACTTAAATGAATGAGTGAATAACAGGCATCTGCAGAATGTGAAACTATTTTTTTCTCTATGTTTCCCAACTAAAGCCAATCAGGAAGATATATAATTGGATGGGTGGCATATTTGTAACTTTTACATAGAAACACTTGAAAATGTTTTAGAAATCCTCTAACATGATCTATGCTAATAGCAGATTCACCCTAATGTACTTCTGTCAGAGCTTACATCCATTTGGAGAAGGTGTGTCCGTGTGAAAAATTCCTAAATATTTACTTTTTTATAACTGCTATGTACCAACCTGCTTAGATCATCACCTTTTCAGTAGCAAAATGTAGCAGCAGAGTCCAGACGTGCCACAGGCTGATGTAAGACAGAAACACAAGCATGCAGTACTTCAGCATCCCGTCTGTACCTGCCCAAAGTTCCACGTGCGAGCACCGATTTGTTTCTCTGTTCCGTAGTAAATCCTCCCCGTGTCATTCAGCACATACTCCTTCCTCTGATCCTCGTCATCCAGGAACACGGCGTCCTCTGGAAATCCACAAAACACATTAGCAAATAAATACTTTTATTCAACGTTGGACTCTCAAATAGCTCTGATTATCTAGAAAGTGTATGGTGTGACCTGTCTGTTTAGCTTTGGAAACAAGACAAGGCTTCACAAACTAGTGATCAAACTGCTTAAGAATGTGTGTTTTTTTCTCTCATTTCATGTGAACAAGTCCCCAAGGTCAGGAAACGCTGGAGAAACACAATGAATGCTTGGACCTTGCACTGGGGCCCTGAGTCGTTCATGGGAAACGTCTGTTTGGAGAAAAAAATCTGCTCTGCAGACTTGGGTGTGGGCTGCTTCACAAATATATGCGTGTTACTTTTTCCACTCTCTTTATCTGTCGCTATCACTAACGCGATTACCCCTGGGTGGGACGAGAGGAAAAAGCAAGAGATGGATGCATAAAAAAGCAAGCTGAAAAAGTCACTGCAGCGAGAAAGAGGAGAGGTTCTGGTTGGGAGCATAAAGAATGAGGAGACAGAGTGAAGAAAACCGCAGTTAAAGGAGTTAACGGAGGAGGTGAACTTACAGCATCTGTCAGCTGTGATTATTCAGATTTTTCACCTCTGACTAAAAATTCCAGGAATGTATAAGAGGATATTAGGGAGGAGGCCTGGAAATGGAGCCATGAGGCCATGGAGTGAGGCTCGGGTCAGCAGATAGCAAAAACAAAACA
Source organism: Aphyosemion australe (assembly GCA_006937985.1). Classification (NCBI taxonomy): domain Eukaryota; kingdom Metazoa; phylum Chordata; class Actinopteri; order Cyprinodontiformes; family Nothobranchiidae; genus Aphyosemion; species Aphyosemion australe. The sequence goes on from SSNS01000073.1 coordinate 1,785,662, forward strand.
AAAAAGCTGGGAGAGGCATAAAAAGCAGGAAATACACAGTAAAAGTCAGGGAGGAGACAGGTTTTCACCAGATGCGAGGATTACTCTGAACTTGCCCCCTGGCGTTTTATACTGTGATTGTTGGATTTTGACTTTTATGACCCTGAGGGAGAGATTGGCTTTGGGAAGAAGAGATTGGGAGAGAGGAAAAGCGATTGGGCACACAGCCAAAAGCAGCAGATCCATAATGAGAAACAGACGGTATTTTCTTTTCTTCCTTAAATCAAACCCAGGTCAACAGCTTTTTGATTTGCTGCGTTGCAAAGTTCTGTTCTTTGTGTCAAATATCCTGCGTAAACTCAGCCAGATAAACCATAAATCCAACAGCTTTCTGCTTTTAAAGAGTGATCCCTGTTTCGTGATTGCTTATAAAAAACCTCAAGACTCAGTCAATCACACAAAATCAGTGGTTTTATATAAACTGGGCACCACAGCTGATGATAAAATGAATTTAAGTATAAATAATTAATGAAGATAATTGTTTTACACATTTTAACACATTAAAACACAGACAACAGCAGAATAGAAGTGGCAGGTTACACCTGCACTACCTCCAGTCTCCACCAGGGGGCAGGAGCTCATACAGGATTAACTCTAGAAGGCTTTGAGGAATGCACTAATCCTGTTGAAGCGTTAGAGGTCAGATGAGTGAAATGTGAAATATTTGGATACATGTGGTTAACTAAACGGCATATTCCACATTTTAATGAGGTAATTAGCAATTATTAAGTGATGTCATTGGAGGGAAAGAGAAACAGAAAAAATTATCTGAGAAAAAAAAAGCAAAAGGGTTCCTGAGCACTTCCAACAAATCTGAGAAATTTTAAATCTGTTGCGTTAATATTAGATTTTGAGGAAAATGAAATTCACTGCAAAGGCTAGAAAATCAATCCTGAATATTTCTCATCTTCAGGCCTTACGGCAGCTGCATAGCAACCCTTAAATAATCCTGTAGTGGAAGTTCCTGCATGGCCACAGACACTCCTCTGTAAACCGCTGCAGAAGAATGGAGTTCATTGTTTTATTCATAAACTTAAATTAGAACACCGCATAAAAAATAAACAAGCTCCAGACAGACGGATTCATCTAGCCCAGCGGTTCCCAAACTTATTTAGCCGCGCACCCCCTTCTATGTCCCGACCGTGTTGACGCACCCCCATCCCCCAAAAACATGTTTTCAAGAAAGAAAGAAGAAGACTTGCAGCACAATCAGCGTGTTTGTTTCTGACCACAACTCCCAGCCTCCTAGTCTGGGAGCTGAAGGAGCCTCTAGGATGAGAGGCTAAATGTCTTCAAGATCACCAGAAAAGTCCAGTCAGCTAAAACTCTCAGGATGTCCAGGATGACAGAATAAGTCAAACTATGTAGCCTCTCTGCACGCCTCTCTGTATGGCTGCCACACTGCAAACAATTATTTCTAAGAACGTAAAAAAAATCCTCAGTTTTAGAAATTTTATCTAATTTTTAGTCTAAAAAAAAATAAATTCTAGCAAAAGAATTTAGTTTTAGGTTTATTAGCTAGTTTTAAGATTTCTAGCCAAGCAACTGGCAGATTTTGTTACTCAAAACAAAAAAATGTGGATCATATTTAGAAATATTTACCTTATTTTAAGTAATGCTATTTTTCTAGAGAATACTTGTAATTTTTATAGACTTAAAAAATAAGATAAAATATCTAAAAATTAGGCTTTTTCACTTTCTTAGAAACCAGTTTTTGCACTGGAACGGGTCCTCTTGTATTTATTGATGATGTGACTGCTGACAAAAGCAGCAGGATGAATTCTGAAGTGTTTCAGGCAATCTGCTCATATTCAGCCAAATGCTTCAGAACTTATTGGATGGCGCTACAGTGCAGATGGACCATGACCCGAAGCATACTGCAAAAGCAACCAAAGAGGTTTTCTAAGGCGAAGACGTGGAATGTTATGCAGTGGCCAAGTCAATCACCTGACCTGAATCTGACTGAGCAGCATTTCACCTGCTGAAGAGAAAACTGAAAAAGCTCCAAGAACAAGCAGGAGGTGAAGACAGTAGCAGTAGAGGCCTGGCAGAGCATCACCAGAGATGAAACCCAGCGTCTGGTGATGTCTATGGGTTCCAGACTTCAGGCTGTAATTGACTGTAAAAGATTTGCTACCAAGTATTAAAAAGTGAAGATTTGATTTCTGATTATTATTCTGTCCCGTTACATTTGGTCCCTCAACAAGTGGGAGGCACATCTGCAGACTGTTGTAATTCCTACACCTGGATGTAAATACCCTCAAATTAAAGCTGACAGTCTGCAGTTAGAGCACATCATGTTTGTTTCATTTCACATCCATTGTGGTGTATAGAGACAAAAATGTTAGAATTGTGTCGATGTCCCAATATTTATGGACCTGACTGTAAGTGACGGCATTCCAGTGGGACAAACTCAAGAACGTTAGACTCAATCATAGATCTGATCCTGTGTAGAAGAAAGGTTTTTGAACTAGCTGACAGTAAAACACAGCCCTCTTCTCCCACAGTAATGATCATACTGGTGAAAACGTCTCACCCAACGTCACTTCAGCATCTCCCTGTGACATCCTAAAGCTGTGCCAGTGCTGACTACGAGATTCATTCATGTTAAATTTGGTTCTGCGTTCTGGTCAGAGAGCCAGTAGGTTAAGAAGCCTGACGGTATGAGTGTGTCATAAATGAGGCAGCTCAGGGTCTGTTCCATCTTAAGCACAAACTGTTTGGATCCCAAATGCAGCCGGGAGCGGTGGTACTTCAGCAGGCCAGCCGAGTGCTCCGTGAGGTTTTGAGCCAAAGCCAGAGGAGTTACATAACTCACATAGCTACACACAGTCACGCTGCTGCTGCTGCTTGATGGACAGCAACACACTCCTGGATTCTGGCCCTTCTCACCCATGTGTAACATTATAGCAGGACTCCTTTCAGAGATTAGATGTCTAAATAGACGTCTATTTTCTCCAAGCATTTGCTCTCCGACCAATAGGAATATTTCTGTAGCAGTTATGCAGCTATGCTCGGAGTAAAATATAAACATTTGAAGAATTATCTGCCTGTTATGAATAATGCATTCAGTGTTGACTTTAATTATTCCCTTTCTTGACTTTCTCCTCCTATCAGCCATGATTTCATTCCTTCATCTCCTCCACATTCCTGCCATCCATCCATGCAAGCCTCTGCTCTGCTCCCCGCTCACCTTCACACCAAGGGTTGAACAGCATGACAATGTTCTTGCTGCAGCTGTGAGTGGTCGGAGCCTCGTCCTTCAGGGACCCGGTGGCCACAGAGAGCCCGTACAGGCCGATCACCGCGTTGGCTGGAGAGTTCACCGACAGCTTGATCTTAGCGCTGTTCTGCTCCGTGATCTTGGCCTCCCAGCGTTCATCCTCCAGGTGCTCCACCAGCGGAATGATAACATGGGTCCCTTTGGACACTTTGGGCAGGAAACCTACAGCAGAAAGCAGAGATTGGACAATGTGTTTACTGTTGCTTTTCTGGTGTTGTTTTGCAACCTTTTTTGAATTTGTGTGCATATTTTTTTCACAGTCACGTTTCTTGCAGAGAAGCTCCATACCAATCTCTTTATTTGGAAACAGAATAAACATGTTTCCATTGCTGGAAGAGTCAGTGTGGTAGACGAGCTCAAACGCAAACCACGTCTGCAGCACGGCCTCTCCCAGCTGGACTCGAATTCTCAGAGTAAACAAATTTGTGAGTCTGGACATTTTCCAACATTTTCCCTTTTAGAGAGTCTAACACATGTATGCGTTATTAGCCTAAACGAGTCTCTTTAAGTGTTCTGCTGTTTAAAACACGCTGGATGCTTTTCATGGAGCTGCCGTGGCTGCCAGCGTTTATCATAAAAGCATTGTTCTCCATCTGACTGCATGGAAAACTCCCTGACCTTCCTCTCTTACCTCTGAATATTTACATTAAAGGAAATCTATTGAAAACAGTGCATCTCATCTGAAGGAACAACGTAAGTCTGCGTGGAGAATTGTTTAAACTTCTGCTAATGCAGAAACATAGACCGAGACGAAAGATTTCCTCTGCAGACGCAGCTGCTATCTAACGAGAGGCTGACAGCAAATCACTACAGCAAAGTGATATAATGGCCATTTTTTTTCTAGTGCATAGTAGTACGAGGTCGGTAAATACCAGAGGGAGGTGTTGGGTGAGCAGAGGTCTGGAAGCTGTTAACACTGAGGGCTGCTGGGAGAAACCCAAAACTCGTGGGGCAACTATGGTTGAACTGATGGTTGTTTAAATTCAAGAGCTAAACTCCAGGGCTAAACTTGCATTTGTGCTGTCAGGGTTTAGATTTTGTTCAATTTCACATAATGTAGGTCAAAGTGATGCAGCGTAAGGCTTTACACACAAAAACTGTCCTTTCCACTGCCTGCATTCTGATCGCCTGCTGCCAAAGGGCAAAAAGTGTGTGTGTGTGTGTGTGTGTGTGTGTGTGTGTGTGTGCGTGCGTGCGTGCGTGCGTGTGTGTGTGCGTGCGTGCGTGCGTGCGTGCGTGCGTGCGTGCGTGCGTGTGTGTGTATATATTTTGAGACTTTTTTGCGTTACCTGTTTTCAACTCCAGGTGCATCTTGTCAGTGTCAGCGCTGAAAGGCCGGTTAAGCTCAATCTCGATCTGGAAGGTCTGTCCACGGCGGATGATCAGCTCATCTCCGTGAAACAGATCGGTGTGATGCTCCACTCTGTTCTGACCCAATCCGGAGCTCAGGAGGTCCACGGAGCAGACTGACAGCTTCACTCCTGAGAGACAAAAGCAGGATGTGAAGTTTAACCCTTCGCTGTGAGAGTTGTATGATAAGATCAGGATACAACTCACTGTCCATAGAGATGCACCAAAGATTAAACTGATCACTGAAAAACTTTTTTTAATGATTATTTCTGATTCTAATCAGTCACTCTGAGTTTTTCCTGCAGGCTGAACATGAAACTAGTCTCCTCCACCTATCTCCTGCATCAGCTTCTGATAGAAAATAGACTCTAGGTGAAACTCTAGGATTAGAAAATCCTGACAGATCTACGTCACACTGTCACTGAACATTCATGGACTCACCCATCTGGACTCACGACGGGGAAGGCTGTTGTTGGTTTAGCGTCCAGGAAACAGCAGAGAACGTCTGGACTAGTAGAAGCTAACCGTTAGCATTAGCAACTCCACCACACAGCAGAACTCCTCCAGGCTTGTGTTATTGGTGGAGATAAAACATCAACGTTGCAGAGCAAACAGAGTCAGTGGTAGAGTCGTGTTGCTGTTAGCCAATCAGAGGAGAGATGTCCACATATCAGGAAATAAGACTCCAAATCCTGCCGTGTCCGTGCTGATGCAAGCTATTCTGGCCTTTTTTTGGCCCGAGTACGGCTTGTGGGGCATTCATTCCTACCAGAGACCACTGAAAATATATTGGTTAAACGAGTTTTCCACACCTTTAAAAGTCAGTGATATTACCTTCAGTCTCTTTCACTTCTCCATTCTCAGGTTTGGGTTTGGTAGGTTCTGGGGTTGGTGTTGGGACTTTGGTCAGTTCCACCTTATCTGTGACATCATACGGCGTGCTGTTTTGGCGTTTACAGCAGCACGGGCAGATCTTCCGGAGCCACCGACGACAGCCTCCCTCCTCCTGCTTCTTCTCCCCCTCATTCTGAATGGTGAGCTGCACCCGAGTGGGCGGAGCTGCCCCGGGGAAACGCCCAATTTCAGATGTGCTTCGTAGTGTCAACCTCTCACCTGGCATTCTGAAAGACATGTTTAGAATGCTCAAGGCTACGAATCTGAACAGGATTCACAAATATTCCTGAAATCTAAAAGAGAAGTTATACATGAGTGTAACCCTTCTGCTGCTGTCACAAGTTAAACCACTTAACGCATCCAGATGGGTTATTAGGATTAGTACTTTCATGTCAGGTCTATACATGTCTACTGCCCTCTAGTGGAGGATCTACAGCTGGCAAGGGCCAATTTTATTTCTTTATTACTGCTGTGTCATTTTATAATTACATGATTAAATTAAACATGTGCATAGTTGTTAAATTAACATTATTCAATAAATAGTTCCATTTTAAAAACTACATTTATTTATTATGTTTGATATTTCAAAATCTAAAAGGTTAAACTAATTTAGATGAATATAAATATATGTTACAGGATGAGCTTAAGTTGTTTTAGTCTAAAATAAACGTGAAACGGGGTCTTAAACTCTTTCCTTGGACCAATTTATAAAGAAAAATAATAACATACTAACAATTCAGCCCTTAGCTCATAGTTTTGTTTAGAAATCAAAATATTTGATCTGCTTAATTTGCCTTTATTATAAAGGTGCACTTTTTTGGTTTGGTTGTTGGGTACCTAAAATAAAATAAAATAAATAACTTTATTTGGATGATTGTTACAAAACTTTCTACAAATTTGTTAGATGACATCAGAAGTTCGTGTGGGGGAGAGCATGTCATTCCACAGCAGTAACATATTTATTAACTCAAACATATCCCAGCCTCTCATGACTTTTATCTTCATATCATAAAAAACCTGCTCCTATCCTTTAATTCTTTCCCACAATTACCACATATCTGCCTTTCAGACATTCCCAAAGCATTCTGGGATGTTAACCAGACTGTGTGTGATTGATCTAACTCCTACAAGCAGCTGGACTCCATCTGCTCCACCCCAGCTGCTGCGATGTGCGTGCGTGCGTGCGTGTGTGTGTGTGCGTGTGTGTGTGTGCGTGCGTGCGTGCGTGCGTGCGTGCGTGCGTGCGTGCGTGCGTGCGTGCGTGCGTGTGTGTGTGTGTGTTCATCTGGAGCTGCTCATAGAGGGGGACATCGGTATATGAATGTTTATCTCAGTTTTATGCCAACCATTAGTTAGATAGTTCTTTTACCTCGCAAGCCAAGATGGGTGAGTCCATGAATGCTGATTTTAAATGTGAGGTGCAATTGACTGTCTTTTCTAATCCGACCATTTCTCGTCTATTTTCTATCAGCGGCTAATGCAGGAAATAGGTAGAAGACTGTTTTCACATTCAGCCTCAGAGTGAGCAGTCATATTTCATATTGAACAGGTAAAAACCGGTTTCTCAGTGAACTTGGTCTTTAATGTGTTTCATTAATGCACAGAGTCAGGATAAAAGGTGACATAATTAAGTTTATAAAAGCAGCACGGCATAATCATCTGAGCCCTTTGAAAGCCTCGACTCACTTAATGTTGCTGCTTCACTTTGGAACATTTAGAGAATAAAGCAACACTAGGACTACAGTTTCAAAACACCTTCATATTCTAAAAATAATTGGTTTGTTATTTTACCACAAACCATAGAAAGTAGAGATGTAATTCAGGTAGGATGTTTTATAAGAATTAAATAACTAATTACAACTGGATGTGTGTGGTTAATGATTATTTAAACATACAGGTGAAATTTGAAAAATTAGAAAGTCCATTGATGTCAGTCTTCCAGCTCAGACTGCGAGACCATCTAAAGGCTCAGGAACCCTCTGCAGGTGTTCTGGATCCATCAGCTGATTAGAGTGCGACACTTTGAGTCTAGAATATTGAACCTGTTCACAATATTCTGATAGTCTGAGATGTTGAATGTGGGGTTTCCATCAGCTGTAGCCAGAATCATCACTATTATAACAAATAAAGGCTGAAACATCTGGATTTGCATGGAATGAGTCTGTCTCATAGATTAGTTTCAACTTTTAAGTTGAATTACTGACATAAATTAATTTTTGCACCATATTCTAATTTACAAGTTTCACTTGTATGCTATGATGTCCCTCTGGAAGGGGAACATTTATAAACTGGGTCTGCATAGAAATGGATTCGTTTTCATATAGATTTTTTTTTGTGCCTAAAATACAGTTTCATGTCTCTGACACAAAACGTCCATTAACCGTAAATCTGTGAATCATAAACGTCAACGTAAGTGATTTATTGACTTTTAAGGTAAATATTAGCATTGGAGAGGAGGGTCAAACGGGCTCAAAAGATCAATTTATGAAAACATTACTGATAGTAAAGAGTTATGTGGCTGAGGTCAAAGGTCGGATAACAGCTGGGGAGGTGGTATGGAGGGGTGCCTCATGGTATCAAGGCCTAAAAAAATCCGTGTGTGTGTGTGAGTGTGTGTGTGTGTGTGTGTGTGAACCATGTGTTTCTAAAAGAGATGATCCATGATACACTTGTGATTTTCTTTAAACAGTTTGTGACTTTCTGAGTTCATCTGACGGTCTGATGACATTTCTTTTTCCTCGATGGTTTCCACATCTGCTAAATATTTGTCTCTCTCTCTCTCTCTCTCTCTCTCCGTGTGTGTGTGTGTGTGTGTGTGTGTGTGTGTGTGTGTGTGTATCTGCTCTGTCTTCTCAACCCCCAGTGAGTCGTGGTGCATGGCTGCTCATACTGAGCTAGGATCCTCTGGAGGTTTCTCCCTGTTAAAAGGTAGTTTTCCTCTCCACTGTCGCTACATGCTTGCTTAGTATGAGGGTTGTTGTAAAGTTGCTGACAGAAGTCAGAGACTTGATGCAATCTGCTGGGTTCCTGATATAGGAAACATTTGACTAATTGGCTTAATGAACTGAACTTGATTGGGATGTTTTACTTTGTGAAGTGCCTTGAGACGACTCATCATGATTTGGCGCTATAGAAATAACTTGAATATATATTTGGAAACAAAGATGATAAAACAAAAATTGCTGCCTGCAGTTCATGTTGGGACTATAAATTAGTGGAAGAATGTCTTCTGACCCTGTCTATGCTGCCGTTGTGTTTTGCCATCATTCTACCTTTTTATTGGTTTTTTTTTTTTACTTAAAATGAGTTTTAATTACGCTCCTAACAGAAATCAGTGTTGAAAAAGCAAAAGATCAGAATACATAAATAAATAAGTCCTATTACAAAAGAGACTAACTTCTGTCTGTGATCATCTGAAGCTGAAATCTAATTTTCAGATTTGATTAATCCCACAGCGTTTGCACAAATACACTTCTCTAGTTTCACACTTTAGAACATCAACTTAAATAAATCTAAAACTAACCAAGCTTGAAATTGAGTCCCTTTATTCTCCCTCTGCCCATCATTACTTGTTCTGTGCCCTCTCCCCCTGACAACCTGCTCTTCTCTCTCTGCCATCAGGGGGGTTGCTGCAGATTCAGTCCGTGGTATGGCCAGGCCTGCTTGTTTCATATGGTTTCCACATTGTTCCTATAAATGCTCAAGAGAATTCCAAATATTCCATGTTTCACACACTCCTTGAAAGAGGAAGCAGCTGGTTGAAGATTTAAAGATGAAAATAACTGAACTAATCCTGTAAAAGTGGATTTAAACACCAAAGAGTTTATTCTGTGCTGGACACAAATCATAAACTGGTGATGACATCATCCAGAGCCGCTACATTCCAAGGAGAATTCTGCAGAATAAAGATGTTTCTTCTAATAAAACCTTTAATAACCTTTAGGGGAAATGCTGATGGCTCTCCTTCAAGTTCAACTTCACTCAGGATCAGGAGGAACAAACAAAAGGGGGTTGCTTACTTTGCTCTGCTTGGATTCTTCTCCGGATCCGATCCGCGCTGAAACTTCTTCCTTTTCTCGCGTTTGCAACACTTCCTCTGTCTGTGTTTGAAAGGTTTGGGGAAGTTTTTGTCCCGCTCTGCGCCGCTGTTGGAACACTCAAGTCACCCCGGGAATGTTGCACGGTACTTAAATCCAAGTTAAATCAGACACACACCCCTGTGGCTCACCCCGCCCCACCCGAAGGTCCCGCGCCAGTGAGCGGTGCGTCAAAGAGCGCGCGTGCGTGCTGGGCAAGGCGCGCGCGCACAAACAGTACTGGCACGTGAGAGAAAGTAAGTTATTCTTCTTTTCCCACACGGGAAGGAAATGGACAGTTGGAGGAGCACAGATAAGGAGTCCATGCTACACCCCCCTAAAACGTGTTTAGCTATTTAAAGACAAACTCATTTTGACTGACATGACTGATAGTTGAACCAAAGGAAACTCCACACCGGAACCCAAAGGCCTTTATTGCAAGAAATGTCACTTCCCCTGTTAATAAAATAAAATAAAAACTCAACAGCTGAACTGATCCAGTATTCTAAGGTGTCACAGAATAATGCCTCTGTGACAAATTACAACAAACCAAGAACATTTTGAATCATCAAACTGTCAGAGCAATTGTCTCCTGTGCCTGAGGCAGGGCAGAAAATCATAATGACGTCAATGTGTGAATGAGATGACTTAAGCAATCTGAAGTCTTTAAACCTGCCCTAATCTGAAGTATGGCAATAAACTGGAGGTTTATGGGGAAATGATGCAGATTAAACAAAGAAAAAGATATTCCATGAACAAAGGAAATCTGAATTTGACAAAGATCAGCATCAAGGCTGATGTTCTGAAAAGGGTGGATTCATTTTCTATTCTGGGTCGGGCAAGAGATCCCATCTCAGGTGAAGGAGTCTGCAGGGACATTTTATGACTTTTTTCTTGAGTTATATGGTCGATACAGACCAGTTCATTAAGTTCTTTCCATCAAATTCCTCTCACATGAAGCAGTTTCAGCAGTTTTTATTCTTGACACTTTCAGTGCCTCCCAGAATGAGTCATTTCAGGGCTCTGTCACTTGAAGAAAACAAGCTGTTGCTGGCCACGCCCACCCACCCCCAGCTCAGGCTGCTATAAGCTGAGAACAGCCGGGGGGTGGGGGGGGTGGGGGGGGTGGGGGTGTGTGTGTGTGGGGGGGGGGTGCTTGGAGTGGAGCCGCTGATCCCCCAGCAGCAGCTCTCTCTTGCATGTGAGAGGTGGTTCAATTCTACTTTAACCGTTTGTGACATCACAAATGGGGACTTTTTGAAACGGATTGTTTAGGTACATAATTCCTAAAATCAAACACTGACAGAAAATGGATGAATATATATTTTTCCACATTGGGAGTGTTTATAGAGGCAATAAAGACCCACATGGCAGCACAAAATGATGCAAAAGGTGAGTTTTGCATAATATGTCCCCTTTAAGTATCTCAAGGTCATGTTCATGGATGAGTGAAGGATGGACAGACAGGTCAGGTCTGTGGTGGTGAAGAGGGAAACCAAAGCTCTTCATTTACCAGTTAATCTTCATCCCAACCCTCACCTATGGCCCTGAGCTAACAGCTGAAAGATTGAAATACAGGTGACCAAATCAGGGTTGCCAGACTCAGAGGGGAGCTCCACGAGGAACCCAAACATGGATTTAGATAAAAATCAGTATCATTTAGGGCTGGAGCCTATTGCAGCATTTAGAGCAGAGTTTAAGGAAGTAATGTTAGCTGACATAGAGGAAATATCAGAATAGCATTAACAGGCCACATCCACTGTTTGAGGAAGTTCATGCACAGTCATGACCCCATCCCTTATTAAACATCAGACATTACTATGAGACCATCAAAACTAAGGAGGTTATAGTGGAATACAGGAGGTCCAGGAAGAGGGAACACACCCCCTCCTCATACATGGAGAGGTGGTGGAGCAGGTGGACAACATCAGATACGTGGGCGTGTACATCACATCCAATCTGACCTGGACCCTGAACACCTTACTTTTTAAGATTGTAAAAAGTGTCATCAGTGTGTGTGTGTGGGGGGGGGGGGGGGGGGGGGGGGGGGGGTACATTTTCTTTTCCTTTATCTGTTGACTAAGATGACTCTGCACAAGGATTCCAGTGTTCCTGGACAGTAGAACCTTGAACCTTCAGAGTAGAACAGATGGAATCAGATCCTGGTTCTCCCACTGAAGGAAGCACAACAGCTAGCAGCAGTCCAAGGTAAACTTCCTTATTAGGAAGACATTTTAAGGTTTCTAGAGGAAAGGTATTTTTCATGTCAGGCAACTTTACAAAGTCTACAACATAATGCACAGATTACAAAACTCTACACAGTGAGATAGTTACTAAATTGTCTTTGGGATCTGATGTGTTGTTTCAGGTCTTTAAAAATAGCCTGGTCCCTTTTATCAAGGGTTCTCAGGCTTTTGGGGGCCGGGGGGGGTAACATTTCTCCAAGGACTCCCTCATATGTTGTGGCCAGGTTCACCATTGGCTTTTTCTCTGGGGCGTGATGAGATGCCTCGTTAATCTAGTTGACTAAAATTTGCTGTGTATTTGTTTTTTTCTTCTTTCAGACTCTTCACGATCCCTCAAAATGCTAATGAGCTAACCCACTATCAAAATAAAAGCATCGTTGCTTTGTTTTGATGAAATAGAAACTTTTTTTCTTCATTTAACAGCAGGAAATGCTGGTATTTTATCAGTTTTGATGAAAAGTGGACCAAATATAATACAAATAATACGTTTTCATTGTTTTTTGTCATTTAAGGAACAAACTAGACTTTTATTTTTATGTCAGGTCGTTTTTTTTTACCGTAGCAACAAGCAGCGCTTGTTGCCGTGAGGTAAAGGAGTACGCTTGTTCCAAATGCCGTCCTCGTCCTCCCGTACTCAGTAGAACGGACTTTCTGGTGTCCTAGCCAAGAACACACTTGTCAAGTACACAAGAACGTACTAGCGTCCTTGAGTGTTGAGAAACTGCCCATGTCCTTCAAAGATTTTTTCAATTATACATTTGCTAATGCATCATTTTAAAACAAAAACAATACTGAGTGAGATTATAAACTCTCAGATCAAATGATCCCACGTTTCAACATTTAACAAAAATATTTTGTATAATCTGAGATGAGGACAAGTTAAACAGTTGTGTCTGGCTCACTTCCATAAATCATGATGGGAGTGTTTTATTTATTTTCTACGTTACATTTGATATGACTCATGTACATGTTCAGCCCGTGACATCAAGAGCTGTGTGAAAGTACAGCGTTGTGATGAAATGGCTCTAGGTCATTGTGCTCATTCAGAGTTATTGCTCAATAGCTGATTCAGACGTTGCTGCTGTTGCTCTGGAGATGACCACAAACAGACACAACCAGGCTTTTTTATGCAAATAGAGGACATTAGGATAGTGGTTAATTTATGGTGTTATAGTAAAGCAACAAAAGGCACATTTGTACTGAGCTTTAAAAATAAACTGGAACTTTCATCTTCTTCATGCTGCAAACTATTTAAACAATTCTGTTTTCAGCTGTGACCAGCACTAACATCAATGTGCAGCTCTACTGGGATGTGAAATAAAGTTTTGTTACAACAAAACAAGCAGAAAGCAGCAGTGTGACCTTGCTAAAGTCTCCATAAAATCAAACTTTCTTGCATAAGTGTGTTTGTGTCGGCCTTGTGCCATACATCATCTCTGACGTTATCGCACAAGCAAGACAACACTTCTCATTTTGCAGTTTTGTCTCCTTCCTCACATCAATCTTGCATGTTCAACCTGGAAAAACTAATGCATGCAAGCTGTGTGAGAGAACGCAGGGGCCAGATATATTAGAAACACTTGTTTATACCATCTCAGTGCTTGATCAGAAAAAGGTAGGGACTGCTTTTTGCAGGGACATTTTGCCACTTGTAAGTGTTTTGGGAGCAGGGTGGGAAAGGACCTGCAGCAGGATCCGCTGGTTGTTGAGAGCACTTAGGAGCCTCTGGAGGAGAGATTAAATGTCTTGAGAAATTGTTCATGGAAGGATGGCGTAAGGGATATACTGGTTGAGATGTAACACGTACCGTAGTTATCTAGAAAAATTAAAAATTATACAGAAGAAAGTTATACGTATCATATCATGGGCAAATTATGCTCTTTTTTAAGATTCTGAAGCTAGCAGAGTGCAATATGTTCCAAAAATTGCATGTATTATGTACAATGTAGTTTATAAATTAAATTATAGACTATGTCAGCTTAAACGTCTTCAACCCAGAATGCGAAGGATAAATGATCTAAGAGAAAACGAAGGATGAAGTGTCCTAGCTTTAGTGTAGCATGTAAATGAGCTGATATATGGAATGAGATTGACAATTCTATAAAGGACCTTCTCTTCATATATTTAAAAGAAATAAAATGTAATCTTATACCACATTACACATTAATTGACTCCATGGGCCGATGGTTTCACATTTTATTGATTCTCTATTTCATGCTGTAGTTATGCTGATTAGCCCCATTCTTGGTTTTGTTCATGATTAAGGTGATCACTGAGACGTGATGCGTGCTCGCTGTTTAGAGGTATTGTGGATGATATGGGTGGGTTTTTGGGAGGGTGCCTATGTATTCGTTGATTGGGTGGGTGGTTTTATGTATTGCTGACTTTAGTGTTGTGGATTATGCGGGCTTCTCGAGAGTCCATTTTACAGAACTGAGAACTTTGTGACTTTGTAATCCAATTAATTCAGTGAATAAATGAAATTAAATGAAAGTGCAGGTCATTTATTACCAACTGAGACAGAGACTCAACCTGGAGGAGGCATTCCACCTTTTTCTGCGTGAAAGCGTGGAATTCTAGCCTGGCAAGCCATCCTATATATATAATATGTGTACAAACTCTGCAAAGCAAGAATTTGGTCTAGTTCACTAGGCTAGTGGAATTCCCCATCATTCATCATATTGTTGGATTTCTGTAGTTACCTGGATCCCTTTCTTTTGAGATTCACTTTTCACATTGTAATGTCACTAAGATATTTGAGTGTGTAAACTACTTCTAGCATAGAAAAACCTCCTTTATCTTTTATTATCACTGAGTCCGCTTTGTTTGTAGAATTTAACAAGGTTTTGTCATTGTTGATACTCATCTTTTCTTATTCCTGACCTCATTAAAAGTTATTAAACTATGTGTTTCACTCCAATCAGCTTTATAAGTTACATCCAAGGGGTTCAAATGAAGGCAACTGGACTTCTTTGGTTTCTTGAAGACGTTTTGCTTCTCATCCGAGGAGCTTTGCCAGTTCTGACTGGAATATGAGAGGGTCGGTCTTATACACTGTAGCTGTCTGTTGCTCAACGAGCAGAGAATATTCCCACAAAGGCTGAGGGAAAGCAAAAGGAAGAGAAACACACCAAGAAAGCTCTCCAAAACTGCAGATACCCTAACTGGGCCTTTGTGACATCAACAAAGGAGTCTAGAAAGGAATCCACAGTGGCAAACAGCAAAGAGGACAACAGTCGCAGAGGCACCTTCATCCCATTCGTGGCAGGAGTCTCTGAGAAACTGAGAAGAAATTTCTCCAAACACATCCCTGTAAACTACAAGACACCCAAACAGAAGCTTAGCGGTATCGTTTAGGCAGTCCAATGCAGTGAGGACTGTCCAGACCTTTACACAGGGGAAACTAAACAACTACACAAGCGCATGTCACAGCACAGGAGAGCCACCTCTTCAGGCCAAGACTATGCAGTCCACCTACACCTGAAGGACAAGGGACACACCTTTGAAGATGACAAAGTCCACATTCTGGACAGAGAAGATAGATGGTTTGAGAGAGGAGTGAAGGAAGCCATCTATGTCAAAATGGAGAAACCATCCTTAAATAGAGGAGGAGGACTCAGGTTTCACCTTTCCAGCACCTACAATGCAGCTTTGAACCAAGTTCCAAAACAGTTTCAGTCCAGTTCACACCCTCCTGCATCTAATCAACACGACGATTCCCACACAATAAAGGCTAACGATGCTAACGACTCATCAGGAGGTAGGGAGGAGGGGTATTCATAGGTAGTTTCTGCTCATTGAGCAACAACAGACAGCTACAGTTTATAAGCTTGACCCTCCCATATTCCAGTCAGAATTGACAAAGCTCCTCGGATGAGAAGCGAAATGTCTTCAAGAAACCAAAGAAGTCCAGTTGCCTTCATGTGAACCCCTTGGATTACCATGACCTGGATGACTGAGAATCTTCACCAGCATAAGTTACAACACCTCATCTCATCTTTCTTCACGTCTGATTCAGTAGCATTACACCCTGTCTTACGTCAGAAAAAATGTCACGTTTTTGAGGAAGCTAATGTCATCATGGCAAGGGTGAGTGGGGTTAGAGTTTAATCAGGTTTGTCACGTCCAAACAGATTTTGATGTTGCTGCATGTTTGATTAAATGAGCATACATCTGTGAGAAGCTTCAGCAGAAAAAAAAACAAAACTGTGCGTCAGATATATTCAAAGCTGATTCCTCATGTTCCTCAGGGTTGCACAACCAATACGTCATAAATGTACACATTAATAAACCGTTAATAAAATAATAAAGGACAGTGGTGAGTATAAGGCAGAAAATCAAGATCTGAAACATTTTTTCATTGATGGTTTGTCCTGCAGCTTTTTGCTGGATTTACTGAAACGTTTGTGAGTGCAGTTTTAAAATCTATTTTAAAAAGAGAAACTTGTGCTGAGGTGGGGTTGATTACTCTGTGTTTGCTGTTTTTTCTGATTCTGCCAAAAATTCTGATTGGCTCCAAAAATGGACAAGAAAATAATCTTTTTAAATTTTCTCAATTAATTTATTTCTCAAATGAAAACTTTCGGCAGACGTTTTTTTCACATTACAATTTGACAATGCCATCAGCTAAAACAGTGGGCTGAAGATGCTCGGTTGTTGTATCAGTATTGCCTTGGAAGAGTTCTACTCATATTTATCTGACAGGTTGTTTTTACTTCTATCTAAACAATTTTGGTGCACCCCAAGGTTCTGTTCTGGGGCCTCTACTGTTTTGATCCTTATTTCTGGACCACAGGATATAATTCTTACAAATTGCACCAAGAAGAGCAAAACTGAAATAATGATCTTTGCAGCTGAAAAATACATGTCAGAGATGTAAGAAGAAACCCTTGAACCTATTGGTTCTTTGGCAAAATCATCTGTTGGGAACCCTGGCATAAACTTTGCCATTCATGTCTCAACAAAACCTCCCAAGAATGGCATCAAGTTGTTCAAACTGCTGCTACCAGGCTTCTCACAAAATCCTCTACAATATTGATGCAACTTCCTGATTATTTTAGAGTGCAATTCAAGATTCTTTTAGTGACTTGGACAGCTTGTCACGGAAAAGCATTAAGCCATTTCAGAGAGCTTCATATCCAATATCAATATGTCCCTGGCAACCCTGAAGTTGTCATGATTTTAGTTCCTGGACCTGGACCCTGCACCCATCAGCCAGCCTTGTTCACCTGGAACTTGTTTCCACCTGAGGTCCCCATGATTTTAGGGTCCCTGCAGCCAAGCCAACCCAGTGTTGTCAAAGTCATGCCTTTGTCAAGACAAGTATTAAATCCGGTCATGCCACTAAAGCCAGGTCTAGCCAAGTCAAGTTAGTCTGAAGCTTCGCCTGTGATCAGGGTCTGCTGATGGTTCTCGACACCAGGGTAAGGACAAAAGGAGATGGGTAATTCTGTTCAGTGGCTCCCAGACTGGAAAGCTGTCTCTTTAGACTTGACATTGGTCGGCTCTGTGGTTATTTTAAAAACGTATCTTTTTAAATATGCTTTCCCTTAATTTCTCTAGTGTTTTACATAGTTGGCCTCTGTGAAGCACTTTGTGATTTTATATCTTGAAAGTTGCTATAATATTTTACTAAAACAATCTTTCATAATGAATAAGAATAGATTTGACTGAAACTGTCAAAGAACGTGTTTAACTCACGGTGAGGATAAATGAGCTTGCAGTGCCATCTAGTGTTCAAAACGACACTAAAGCAATCATTTTGAGAAAATGCATCAAGAGAATAAAATCTGTTTCAGTGTATCCTTCCTTCCTTCCTTCCTTCTTCCTTCCTTTTCTTCCTTCCTTCCTTCTTCCTTCCTTCCTTCCTTCCTTCCTTCCTTCCTTCCTTCCTTCCTTCCTTCCTTCCTTCCTTCCTTCCTTCCTTCCTTCCTTCCTTCCTTCCACAATGACATTAGACTGTTTTGAGATTATTTCACTGTAGAATTCTTTAATATTGCTTTTTTTAATGTGCTGTTGACCAGAAAGAACATGATGATCAGGATAAGAGAACAGAAGCTGAAACACAGTCACTTTATGTTAATGCAACGAACCCATCTTATCAACTTTTTGGTGTCTGGGCACTCAACTGTCATGACAAGTCATCAATTTCAGTCAACCACAAACATTTAATTTGATCTAAAAAAAAAGTCAAATGCTCCGGGTGATTAAAACCCTATCCACCCAGTGTCTATGAACGCCACACACTCACAACAACACTTAACTTACATAACAGGTGCAGTAAGTAAGAAATTTACAGAGAAATAATCAAAAAAAGTCTAAAAAAGTGCAAAGCAATTCCCCACCAGAACAGCAGAGGGCGTAGTGCTTTTCTGGGGTATCCTGTCATATATCCGGTGCATTTACTATAGTGTTTATATTGTGTTTATGTATATCAGAGACTTTTTAACACGGACAAATTTAACCCTCATTTTCCTCCACCTCTTCATGCACTCACCAGCTCTAAACCCACTTTTCCCGTCATTTCTGTTCACGAATAAAACGCTTGCTGCGTATCTTTATACTCCTCCAGTATAAAGATAAACGTTCATCTTTTAGAGTTTTCCCGTGAGGTGTTCTTCAAGCTGCTCTGTGTCTGCTGCTACATATCTTTGACTCTTTTTTTTGATGGTGGTGATGGCGGTGCTGTTAACAAATTTAAAGGAAGCAGCGTCCTAGCCAATCACAAGCTTGCACTCTCCGTCTCGTTGGACGGATGTTTAGAAAAGTGGACTCGACTCCGTCCGTCCTTGCAGGCCTGTTGGAGAGCCCTCATAATGACGAATAATGGTGTCACGTGTCTCCGTACCGACGCAGATGGAGGAGCGTAAATTAGACTTTATTAGTGGCAACAGCCATCAAACTCACAAACGCGACGGAGGGGGCTCACTGATGTCACTGTCGTTTGTTTTGAAACATGGACTGCAGTACCCGGTTTTGACCACAGGATGTCGTTTTTTCTTCATGCTCCTTTAAAGCATCTGAGGAGAACAATCCTCAGATTCACACAAAGAAATAATGCAAACTCCACAAAGAAAGGGTCCAGCTGAGTTTTAAACCAACAACCTTCTGTCCTAAACAGCTGCCAATGTGCACCTCACAGGCTTTCACGTTTTTTTCTGTCTACACACACACACGCGCACACACACGCACACACACGCACACACACACACACACACACACACACACGCAAAGAGAAAACGGATCCCTTACAAAACATTGTGTTCCCTGATTTCCCTGAAGGCGTTCAGATGTAGCATTTACCTTTTTGTTTGACTCCTCCCTCAGTTTCACCTTCATCCTGTGGTTTTATCTCGTGTTCAGCTCAGGTTTCATAAGCGCTCTTGTCCTGATCCTGGATCTGTCTGACTGAGATTGGATCTGAGCTGAAGGACTGGGCCACAGGTGGTCCTACAGGTCTTTTCATGACCATAACATTTATTAATAACATCTCATGAAAAGAGGTTTGCAACGATAATGTTACTCTGAAAAGATTTTAATTTGTGTCACAGAAATCCCATCTCACACTAAAACACAAGTGTAAAGTTTGACAAACACAATTATTTGTGATTAAATCTAATGAAGCAAAGAAAGAGTAACTTTTAATTTGCCAACATTTAAATGAATCTCAAACCAGTTTGATTCTAAAACAAATGATGGGAGAGAAGGTTGCTCTTAGACTCTGGTCATGTTCGTCACCGTCAGGGTGGTGTTTGCGTGAGGTTGAAGCTCCTGGAAAAGCATCTGGAGCTGAAATTAAATGTTTTAAACTGTGAAAAATTCCTCTTCAATTCTTCCTGGATAAAGTTATAAACAAGATAAATGAGGTACCTGGTCTATTATCGAAGCAAGCGTGGTTTCATTCAGCTCGTGGTTGGATTTAACAGCTGTTTGAAAGAATATCAATACTGTAAAAGTAAAGACAAAAGATGCTATAACAAACATCCTAACAATGCTGACTGTAGAGCTGAAAGACTCGTACCCTTTTTTGCTGAATCTGCTGAAGAAGAACCTGCTCCTTCACCCGAGTGCTTGAGGAAAGCTGGAGCCGCGGCTGGAGCCAGACTTGCTTTGGAGAGATGAAGCACAAAGCTCACAACTACCATCTCATTTCAGATTTGCTGTGGAACTGCTGGTGTACTCACTTCTCTGTGCAGCACATGTGGCTAAACAACCGGCAACTAGGAGCCGGATTAGCATGGTGAGGTTTTATTCAGTTAAGAATGAAAATGGTTTAAGAAAGAAGTCTGGCTGGGTTTGCTCTGCTCAGGGTAACGAGACCTTAGCAGAGGGCGGGGCGTTTGACTAAGCAGATTTCACTGAACTGTTTAGACTCAAACAAAAGACCAAGAGATTAAACATCCTACATGTGTAATCATAAAAAGACCAGGTGTTACGATTGTTCGCTTCTAACCACAAATGTTCACAACAGATTTATTTATGAAATTATCTATTGAGCATAAATTAAGCGTGAATGAAAAAATAAAAACATGGAAAAACTAAGTCTGCCCAAAGATCTGAGACGTTGGTCGACTCAGTAACCTTCCCAGATCAACAGGCTGTAACAGTTTAATTCCTACGGTTATTTTGTGTTAACGCACACCTGTATGCTCCTGACCAGCAACAGGGTCAAAGCTTTAATAATAATCAGTCAAACACTTCCTGTCCTAAATCCTATGAAAGCAGCAACTTAGTTTTTCAATTTTCGTCTTTTTTCTCTCGTTTTTTGTTTATTAAACAATGTCATAGTCAAATCTTAGATTTAAAAATGTTGCAACCTGGTAAAAATCTTGTTATGCCGAGGATGACTGATGCTGCTGCATGAATGCATCCATCGACCTGGGCCTGATTTAGCTGGACCGTTTCTGCTTCAGGCTCTGGTTCTGCTGCTGAAAGATTCACACTCCTTCCTTCATGCTTCTGCTGACTGAACTCTTCCTGCCACACACACACACACACACACACACACACACGCACGCACGCACGCACGCACGCACACACACACACGCACGCACGCACGCACGCACGCACGCACGCGCGCGCACGCACGCACGCACGCACGCACGCACGCACACACACACGCACACACACACGCACGCACGCACGCACACACACACACACGCGCACACATTCTTAAAGAATATCAGGATGAAACTCAGTTGTGGAAAAATGTTTTGAGAAGATTGGATTTTAAATGTCACAAAAAAAAAACTAAAGGATTTGGAGACAATCATTTACTTTATCTGTTCTCAAAAATGTAGTTGAACCTTTTGTTGAAAACTGTTTGTAAGATTTTGTCATTTGAAAACAAAATCACATAATAACATATTAACCTTATATATACAGTCTTTGATTAACCATGACGCTGAGGGGGTAAATTTGCTTTTTTCAGTAAAGTTTTCCCCTGTTTTTGTTGGTTTGAGAAGTTCATGTTATTGGATTTTCATCCCTTTCTAACATTTGTTACTGGTATTTATATATTTATATTTTTTTCTTCGTTTATTTGAAGGGTCTAGATAGCACTTGTTGTTTCCTCTTCTCCTTCTACTTCCCCTCTAAACATTAACATTCCCAAGAGGACAAAAATAATGATTAAGATTTTTTTAAATGCTCCATAAAGATAAGGAGGCTTAAATATTGTCTTTTAACTGGCTAAAAAGAACAAAAGTGTAGTACCAGCTTGCAGACACTGGAGGGCAGCAACTCCCCATCTTCTAAAATTACAAAAATAAAAAAATGAAGGTAGAAGAAACACATTTCCAAATCACTTTTATTCACATTGCTTTAGAGACCTTCCAGTAGATTAGAGCAGTCCAGCATAAATACAGACAGTATTGAGCCGTGAATGTAATACTAGCTAAATATAGTTTCTGTATCTATGTAGCTATAAGCTTACTATAACTATAGTATTATTATAGTATAGTTTAGTTACTATAGTATAGTTACTATAGTAAACTTATAAGCCTATAACCTTAAAAGCTTCTCACTGTGCAAAGACCTAGTTATGATGTCCTACAGTGGTCTAGACCGACGGACTCGATATAGACATGATCCATGCGACGTTTAATGTTTGCAGGATGACTATAGTGAGCTTATAATGGGACATAACTGTTCTGCAATGAAAATAAATGTAAAATTTAATTACATGAAAAAACGTTTTTCCACATTTGATCAATTTCTTGACGTTTTGCTCATAATTAATTAACATGGTTTTCTTTACATGCAAACTGATCACAGAATCCATTTTGCCTCTGAAAAATTAAATCTGCCTTAATGTCACTTTGTTTTTTCTCTGCCAGGCTAATGTGCCCCCACCCCCGTAAACTCACAGAGAAATAAAAATGAACGAAAAAAATCTGACTCAATACTGCCGCAGCCCTGCCTCTATCAGTGTTCTTATCAAAGTGGTGGAAATGAGCTTAAAAAATGAACAGCAGGCCAGATGTTGAAATAAACATGACTGACTAACTAACTAACTAACTAACTAACTAACTAACTAACTAACTAACTAACTAACTATCTAACTAACTAACTAACTAACTAACTAACTAACTAACTAACTAACTAACATCGAGAAGCTGTAACCTCTGAGGCTTTATGATGAGAGTGAAACTATAGCGCCCTCTGCTGGTGAGCAACAAGAATTTTCTTTATTTTTGTCAGACAGAAATACTTTTTTTTTAAATGTGTGTATTATTATTATTATTATGATTATTATTATTATTATTATTATTATTATTATTATTATTATTAGTAATGTTATTATGATGATGATGATAACAATAATGATGATGATGAAATCAGTTTTTAATGAGGAAAGAATGTCAAACCGCGCGCTGTGTTTACGTCATCATCGCGCGACAAAAACACACCGCTTCTGTATGGTCCACATCTCTCACACGTGAGTTCATGTGTCTTTTTTAAACAACGTGTAACTGGTCTGTGGTCATTTTACTCACTTCTAACAAAAATGCATGAGGTCGTTCATAATGGCGTTACACCGCAGCAGCTTAGCATGAACTGAGTGTTGTCTTCATGGGCGAATTTCTGTGTGTGGAATGTTATTTTTATTCTTCACTAGCCTTTATCGAACTCTGTTTGACACAATGGGCCCATTTATTTTGAGGATAATAAATTCCTCACTTGTTACTGGTTGTGTCCCAGACTATTTTAAAGGTGCCACAATTCAGCCATTGTTAAAGAAGCCCAGTTTGGACCCAACTGTACTGTCAAACTATAGGCCAATCTCAAAGCTTCCTTTTCTTTCTAAGGTGCTAGAAAATGTTGTTTATTTACAACTCCTGGAATATGTTGAGTATAACGGCATAACTGAGAAGTTTCAGTCAGGTTTTAAACCACGCCACAGTACTGAATCAGCACTTCTTAGAGTTTTTAATGACCTGTTTTTAACCACAGACTCAGGAAATATTGCAGCTCTTTTATTGTTTGATCTGACAGCTGCTTTTGACACTGTAGACCATGGTATTCTGCTCTCTCGGCTAGAAACCTACGTTGGTCTCAAGGGCACCGTCCTACAATGGTTCCGGTCATATCTGTCTGGCAGGTCGTATCGTGTGGAAGTTGGCCCTTTTAGCTCTGACTATTCTCCTCTCAGCTGTGGTGTGCCCCAAGGTTCAATTCTTGGACCGGCTCTTTTTGCACTTTATTTGCTGCCTCTGGGTTCCATTTTCAAGAAGCATAAAATTGCTTTTCATTGTTTTGCAGATGATCTGCAAATTTATCTGCCATTGCAAGTAGGAGCTGACTCTCTTGCATCACTGACTAATTGCTTGAATGATGTTAAGCAGTGGATGGCCCTCAACTTCTTGAAATTAAATGATGACAAAACTGAAATTGTGGTTTTTGGTTGCCCAGGATCTCCAGAGGCTGTTTCTCGCCTCATGGGTTCTTTGGCACCTTACTGTAAACCCCATGTTAAAAACCTGGGTGTGTTTATTGATGGCTCTTTTAAATTAACAAGGCAAGTCAGTGCAGTGGTTCAGTCCTGTTTCTTCCATTTGAGACAGCTTGCTAAGGTGAAACCCTATCTCCCACCGAATATGTTTGAACAGGTGATCCACCTTTTTATTTCCTGCAGACTTGATTACTGCAACTCCTTGTACTGTGGTCTTGAGCAGTCGTCCATTCACCGGCTTCAATTGGTCCAGAATGCGGCTGCTCGTTTAATAACACACACAGGACGTAGGGAGCACATCACCCCAGTGCTGGAGTCCTTGCACTGGCTTCCCGTATTTTATAGGATCCAGTTTAAACTTCTGTTGTTTGTTTTTAAGTCGCTGAATGGTTCTGCCCCTTCTTATCTATCTGAGCTTTTAGAAGTTCATGCCCCTCCAAGAGCCTTGAGATCTGGCACTCAGAATCTTCTGGTGGTCCCTAGAACGAAGCTGAAGTCCCGTGGTGATCGGGCTTTTTCTGTGGCAGGCCCCAGACTGTGGAACAGACTTCCTGCAAATGTTAGGGCTGCTCAGACTCTGAGTCATTTCAAGATTTTGTTAAAGACGCATTTTTATGAGCTGGCTTTTGATTAGTAACAAATGAGGTGTTTGTTTTTTTTTTTTTTTACCTCTTTTAGCCTTGTTTTGCGTCATTTTAGGTTGTCCATGATGGTTTTTTTTTATCAGGGATTGTCCTGGACATTTTGATTCATTTATTTTAATCTTATTTTATATTTTAATATAGTCGCTTTGTTTTATTGAATTTTTATTATTTTTAACTCTTTTACTGTGATTTGTTTTTATGCTGTGAAGCACTTTGGTCAGCAACTGCTGTTTTAAATGTGCTATATAAATAAACTTGACCTTGACCTTGACCTAGTGTAATTGATAATTATACTAACCTAGCGGACCGTGACATTAGTTAGAGGGAAGCAGGGATACTCAGCTGTAAATTCGGCTCGCATCAGTTTCATCTAACAGACAAATAAGCTCCATTCGTTGATTTTCATTCTGTCATTTCAGTTAGGATAGGTCTTAAGAAGATCAGGTTACTATAACACTCACTCAGATGCTCAAGTCCTTCTTAAAGCTTTTATTTTATACTGATTCAGGATGCTGCTAAGATTAATGCTATTTTCTACTGTAATGACAGTGTAGGTGTGAAGAAGCTGTTTTGTGCCAGTCAGAATCTAATGATGTGATGTTTTTTTTCTTTGCTTCTCACAGATTTTAAAACTAAGAATTCAGCATTCTCTGTGCTTTGAGGTCCAAAACATGTTGGCGAATGAGCGACGAAAAGGAGGAAAAAAGATGAAGCACCCAGGTGCAGATGGACGTGGAGAAGGAAAAAAGAGGAAGGGAGGTGAAGAACAAAAAGGTCAAGGACAGGGTGAGAAGGTCCGATTGGATGCTCTCAGTGTTGGCTATTTCCGCCGGGTTGGAGAAAGACTCAGTGAAGGCTTCCAAGATGATGAGGAGAGAGGTGAGAAGATTTAGATGTTCTGAGGTAAAACACAGGAAGTTTGATGTGTACTGAAGTGCCAGTTCCAGGTTTTCTCCTTCGAACTTTCATGAATGGGTTCAGTGTAGAGCAGGTGTGTCCAGAGGACTCTCCAGGGGCCATTTGTGGCCCTTGGATTGACTTTGTGCTGACCACAATTGCATTTCTAGATCGGTGATTTTATTCTCTTCATAGCTGGCCATTGTTGTTCTACATACAGCAAATAACAATTTACACAAGATTTTTAGCATGTTGCTTATTTTTGAGAAGTACAAATAAAAATGCACCATAAAATAATTTTCTCTTTTTTTATTTACAAAAAATCACATTTTTGATGTCCTGTGAAGATTTTTCACTTGATGATTTGAGCCGTCGTTTGTTCTGCCAGCTTTACTTTTCAAAGCTCCACCAGACGCATGAGTTTAGCCATGCAACGGGAGGAAGGGTGTATCTTTATAAAGCTTTACTTTTCAAAGCTCCACCAGACGCATGAGTTTAGCCATGCAACGGGAGGAAGGGTGTATCTTTATAAAGCTTTACTTTTCAAAGCTCCACCAGACGCATGAGTTTAGCCATGCAACGGGAGGAAGGGTGTATCTTTATAAAGCAAGACAAAATAAGAGCAAGCTTTCAATAGGCAAATGTGACAAAATACTTTAAGTAATTATTTTTCTTGATTACAGTAAACTACAGTTGTTTTCCACATTTCTCCAGTTAGCTGTCTTAACTCATACTGGTCCCAGTATGTTATATTGGTCACAGCGTTATCTGAGACATGCAGCAGGTTTGACTCTATTGACTCCATGTTTGTTGACTTTCTCTCGTCTCGTTCTTCAGAGATGTTTGTGGAGAACGTCCTCTCAGAGGTGAAGGGGAAAGCCTCCCTGGTGGCGATGGACCAAACAGGAAGCATCACTCTACAGCGTCTGCTCCCGTTGGCCAGCCTTGAACAGGTGGGGGTGGTACTGGCCGAGCTGGGCGGAGAATCGGGATCAGGGTTCAAAGCCGTGTCGTGTGACCGGTGTGGGGGCCACGTGGTGGAGAGCGCACTCAGACAGATGTCCAGGTGGAGTGGTGAGAGGTTTGCGTCTATTCAAACAAATAAATGCTAAAGAGTTCAAATAGTTCCTAATGGGCTGTGGGGGAGGGGCTTAGACTGTTGTTTACTAGCTCTGGCTCAGAACAGAACCTTTGGAAAAAACAAAAAAGTTGACGTACATCCAGATCAAAAGAAAAATTCAGCAAAATAACATTTTCTGCAACAAATCCACACACCAGTCCTGATTTAAAATCTATTTCTGCAAACATAGGCCGTTCAAAACAAAATGATATTCATTATTTTTGACTTTTGCAAAGAAACATTTTTAGGAAAAGGCTGAAATTTCAATTTAAAACTGTACTAAACAAGCTCTGGTGTGTTTTTGCTCTAGAAGCATCACAGAAGGATCCATCTGCCACCACAGAAGAAGAAGAGGAGGACGCTGGGTTGTTGGAAACACAGGTGTTGTGTTTGAGTCAGGTGGTCAGAGACAACAACTCTGAGTTCATCAGACACGTCCACGGCTCCCACGTGGTCCGCACTCTTATACACGTGCTGGGGGGGTGCCTTGGACCCCCTCGCACCGATGCTCGTCCAGGTAAACGCCACCTCACCCATTCCTAAAAGCTTGTCCTATTGCACAATTTTATTATTAACAGGCTTTAACACTTGTTGCTTTCCTTGGTCCTAGTTCAATAATCTTATGTTTTAATGTTGCTTTATTTTAAGATGACGTTTCCCTGAGACGTCGATGTCGCAGAGTCAGTAAATCTGTCCGAGATTCAGAGAATTGTCTCAGAAAACTAGAACAAGTTTTGATGCAGTTTGCAGGAATTGGATGTTTGTTTTCAGCTCCTGCCCTCGCCTCCACACGGGTAACACTAAAACAAGCTGACGCTTACAGAACCAGGATGACTGAGCCGCCTGATTTCTCCCAAAAACTGTGATTTCATTTTATTTTCTCATATCCAACCTGTGAAAATAAAGCTTTTGATGCTTTCGTCTGTGGTTCTTTGAAGCTGTCGGGGCCTCTGTAGCCACAGGCGTTTTAGTTTGAAGTTCTGTATTCGTGACCTCTTTTATTTTGATATTCTTGGTTTTAAAAAAGGTGGAAAAGAATGCAGCGTCGCCCCTCAGCTGACTGACTTTGAGATCCCCACCTCATTCTGGTACGAACTGAAGAGCCTCACAGAGGCCTTGATGGAAAACATCCAGCGTAAGTCGTCCTTTTCAGAGTTTAAACGATTTCTAGTTATTTTAGACTCAATCATGATGTTATGGAAGATGAAAGATTGAAAGAAAAGCAAAAACAGGCATAAAAACTTTGTACTAGTTATCGCTCCTTACGTTTTTTTTGGCGGGATTTAAAAACAAATGAAGCTGACTTCGATGGCGGCGCCTTCCAGCGAAGCCAAAGGGAAGAAGCCTGAGGGCGTTTGTTTGAATAGACCGCCGTTAGGAAAATGTTCAGCGTTTATATATTAAATTCAGTCCTACAGTTTTCATAGTAGTACACATTTACAGAGTCAGTAAATAGCCTCAGGGCAAATGCAAACACTGCAAAAGTGTCTTTTAGTTGAGTTCTGGAGAAAAATCAGTTTTATCTGTTTCTGTTTCCAACACACAAGATTTAAACCACTGCAGCCGTTAATCTCAGGGAAGGTGAAGGAATAGGTGCAGCACTGAATCTTTACATTTGCAGATATTGTAAAAATGATTATTCAGATGAAATAAAAGATTAAAGCACAGTGATGACGGATATTAGCAGAATATATCAGATTGTTTTTACATTTGTCATACAATGACAGGTTTTATGCTTTTTTAAGACAAAATTGTGAGCTTACTGCTTTTATTTTGAAAATCTCCTAAAACAGCTACTCTTAGAGAGGCACTCCTGTTCAGTGAAATACAGAGATGTGCTTTTTGTCTTGATTAAAACAAAAAGCTGCATCATGAATCATGTTCATATCACACGACTCGACTCTAGTTTCACCCTGCAGGAACGGCAGCAGAAGAAGAGTTTACAGGAAGTTTGCTCGTCATACACCACTCAGTTTTCTAGGTTATCCTGACCTGATTTTCTACTGGTCTACAGTTGGTAGTACAACAGTAACCCACACCCACAGAAGAAGTGTCCAACCTAATGAAGATGATAGCTACAAATAAACCGTCATCAACTTTAGAAAGGTTTCCTCATGTCATTCAGACAGACTTTACTATTTCTGTTGACTAACCTTGAAAAATATTTAGTTTTTGTTTTGAAACGTTTTTGTCTCACCTGAAAACTCCCTGAAATGGTTAAAAGCATAAATAGTTTTATGGTTTGTTCCAGTGAGCGTCAGAGATGCTGTTGCCAGTGCCGTTTTCCAGACCATGCTGACTGTATGTCACAGGAAACGGCCCAAACTCTGCAAGCAGCTGCTCAAACGCATCACCGGGTACCTGACGGGTCACAGTGCTGCTCCTGGAGTCAGGTGAGGGTCTTTTACTCTCTTCTCCTTCCAAAGTGGTGGAAACTACACATGAGGACAGTTTCCACTGCTTCCGGATAATTGTACCGTCTCAGCATGCACGTGTCTCCATTTAAGCTTTGGTGTTCCTTTAAAATCACCGTTCCTAAACTCCCAACGCTGAAAAATGCAGCAGAAATCCTACCACAACGCCGTAGTTCACGGTACTTTATCGTCTCACAGAGCACCATTAAAAAACGGCGCTTCTTCTGGTCACGCTGTGTTTTACATCCCACAGCCGGTCTCCCAAATGGATTAAATGATGCCGTGCTTTGACAGAATAAAACATCTAATGTTTGTAATGTACGTGGACGTTCTTTGGCGTTGATCAATGACGTCACTCACTTCCAAAGCAGTGGTGATATGCTGACGTCTTAGCAAAGTCCCGAAGGGCTGAATTTGTATGGAGACACAGCGGCTGAGAAGACGTCGTATCTCCTGGTCATTTCCCAGAACTCCTAAAATGGAAACACGGCTGTGAATGATGTTTTTCTTTCTGTCCCCCTTTAGTCCCCTCCTGGTCTTTGTGAAGGACCAGGCCTCCAGCCACCTCATAGAGACGATCATTCAGCTCTCCCACAAGTCTCTCCTGCGTGACCTCTACAAGTACCACCTGAAGGGTCACCTGGTTGATCTGGCCCTCCATGCCATCGCTAACTTCCCCATACAGCGGCTAACGGCAGCCTCAGCCAATCAGAAACATGTAGGTAGGACAGAGGGATGCTGCTGCTGCTCGGGGTTTCCTCCATGCTTTATTTTCTGTGTCTGTAGTTCCTCAGGCTGTTTGACGAGCTGGTTCAGGGGGTAGAAGCCATCTTGGCCTCCGGCCACATGGGCGTGATCGTCCAGCTAGCAGAGAGCTGTGCAGAAAGTGGAGAGCGACAGGGTGAGATGATGCAGTGCCTTCTCCAAGTAAGCCTCTGCTCTCATATTTTCTCCCTGTTTTTGTGACTGAACGTGACTCTAGGATGGGTCTGTTGACCCTGACCTGTGCTCCTCTCAGGCTTTCCACTGCGCCGAGCCCGGGTCTCGACGCGCCAGCTGCCTCCCGCTCTTCATGTCCCTGCTCACCTACGAGGTGTATTACCAGTCTGAAGCAGCAGAGGGCAGCACACAGAAAGAGGTGTGAACTGTAGTTGACAGAACGGTTTGATCAGTGCAGAGAGGAACTTCTTGTCTTCTCCTTCTTGTTGCCAGGTTCCCCTGACCTCCATCTGTTACCACGGCTCCCGACTGGTGCAGGCACTGGCTAAATTCAAGGAGCGCTCCCTCCTCCTCAGCAGCCTGCGCACTCTGAGCCCCGCTGACCTCCTCGCCCTGGCCTCTGACCCTGCTGGCAGCCACGTCCTCCAGGCCCTCATCACCACATCCAGCGACAAAGGCAGGGGCAAAATCCTTAAAAGACTGGAGGTAAAGCTAGTTATTTTTGTTCCACCATATTTCTTTGACCACAAAGCTTTAACTAATAAATCCCTTCTAGGGTCAGTATGTCCACATGGCCTGCTCGAGGCTAGGCAGTCGAGTGCTGGAAGCCGTGTGGAACAGCTGTTCAGTCAGTCAGAGGCAAAGCATCGCTCAAGAACTCGGTAACTGGAACAGCTTCAATCACTTCTGCACAAACGTCACAGAGCTGCTCACTTCCATTTCCTGTCTGTCTTCCTCCTCCAGCTCCATGTGAGACCCAGCTGAGGGCAGATCAGTTCGCTCGTCACGTGTGGGCAAAGTTTGCCCTCTCTCACTTTGTGCACAGACGAGCCCACTGGCAGGAAATCCAGACGGGCGAGTCCAAGAAGCGGAAGCTGTTCAGTGACATTCTAGAATAAGACGTCTGTATTTGTTTACCCTCTGTTTTTGTAATTAAATGAAAATGAATCAAGTTTCAATCATTGCTGATTTTATTTGACTATTTTTGTCTGCGGTTCAGATGTTTGCACAACAGCTGTAGGGAGAAAAGTGTCCAGTAGGGGGCATCAGAGGAACATATTAGCTTGTCCATCTCAAGTTTCTGATTAGATTAGAAGTAGAGGTTGGTATTAAGTTAAAGTTGGGTTTGATCCAGAATTGTTGAAATGAATCCTTGGTGCCTGCAGGTTTAGAAAATCAAAAGTGAAGTTTGAAGTTGCACGAGTATCGCAGCTTGGTGAACGTTTCCTCCGTGTCAGGATGTTTTTCATGGAAACAAAATCAGCCTGTTAGAAAAACAAAAGTGACATAATTGATGAAATTTCAAAAAGAATATTCAGTCTTTTACTTTTGCAGCCTTGCACTGAGGATCTGTCATTGCCATATTCTGCAGAACTAAGGGCTACTCTGTCAAATTGTGACCTGCTATTAATCCAGATTACTGGAGATTTGACTTGCATGAGGAACTCGATCTTTTTCATTTGCAACCCGCCATTATAATCACCTGGCCTCTGGCTCTGCTGGGGCATTGTCGCTTTCACCAAACCGATTTTAATTACCCGTTACTCCCTCTGTGGGTGCTATTCTGACAAGGCTCTGGCTTAGTCCTGCGTCCCCTTGCTGTTTGTTTATTCTATCTCTGTGCATGTATAACCGGCACGATGCGCTCATTATATAAAGAATAGGAATAATGACCTTTGGGCTGCCTTATAGCTCCTAAACACACAGATTCCTCTGAGACTTGCTGCTTCCTTCCTGGGTCACTCAGCATGTGGCCTTCCCTGCTTTCCCCACAAACTCAGGTCCATCCTCATTTACCTGTAAGCTTACATCCTTGCAGCCACAGCAGAAGATGCATCTCATTAGCTCTGCACGCCGCTCACTGAAAAGAGTCTTTCTTTAGAGCAAAGTGAAGAGGAACTTCGACAGGCTTTCACTGGCACACAGTGGGTGGCTTCTTTTTTTTTGCGTCTTCTAAGCCCTCTGCCTTCCCCGCTCTCGTGAAGTATTCTTTTAATGGAGAATCACAGAAAAATGCCCACAGAATGAGTCAGCGAGTGAAAAACACAGAGAGGGAGGATATCTGTCACAGTGAGACACTGATAGGGTGTCACAGAAACAAACTCCATCATGTTGTCCTCACTTCCCTCCACTTTTTCCTGCGTAGCTGTCAGATGTTTGCTACTATTCGACGGCTCTCTGACCTGTCTAAATGTGATTTAAAAACTATCTTTGAAGTATTGTTTATTATCCTGCACCCTCCAAACATAGAGCAACTTCACCGTGAAGCTGATGAAGAGACATGTCTGATTTACTCACTAGAAGGGGAAAAAGTATAATCAAACAAAAACCCTGCTGAAAATCAACATAAATATTGTACATTTGAGATGCCAAAGGACTTACCGTCTCCTTGGCAACGGTCTCCAAGCAACCATTACTCCTCAAAGCTTTCCTCCAACCCCGTCTCTCTGTGTCTGACTCTCTCCCTCTCTTCAACCCCTCTGCATCTTTGCCAGATTGACTTCTTGTCAAGAGTTCTTCAGCGCATCTACTTCACAGTTAGAACCTGAGAACTGCACCTATCTGACGGATCTCTGATTTTCTGTAGTTTGACACAAGGAGACGCTCACACGGGGGACATTTATGGTTATCTGGGCTGCTATTTGGAGATTTGGAAATGAACTCAAATGTTTTCACATTTAATTCACCAGCAATGTGGTGAGATGTTGCAATTGATCCACAAACTGTCACAAACAAACTCTGCAAAGTAATACCCTAAAGATCAAATCAGTGGTTTTCTCTTACTGCACAATAACAATGTTAGTTTTAAGATAAGAGCTTCTAAACGTTTGGTAGTAAACATGATCAAAAGTCCACTGATTCACACTCCCACGTGCATTTCGTTGATCCAATAATAAAATTAAACTAATTAATCACACAGAAGCCAAGTTGTGTTGAATGTGCAAAAGCAAAAAGGTCCTTTTCTCATCCTCTGTCTCCCTTGTTGGAATCTGAGCTCTCCTGTTTTCCATTTGCTGGCTTTTTGACTGCCATACCTGAAAAGGCACACAAGCAAAGCTATAAATATTAATGCTTCGCTTCCAGCCTTTATTCCAGTGCACTGAGGCAATTAATAACCACTTTAAATACACTTGAGTTATACAAGTCAAAATGTCTGCTCTGAGTCATCTCAATTTCCCTCCCTTTGTGTCTCCCAGAATGACTGTTGCATTACAAATGTTTTTAATTCTGAAAGGGCAATTCATGTAAGGGTTGAGGAAGGAGACGCTGTGGTCACACGTGTCATCGAGGTGTAATTACAGCACAGAGCTGGGCGGTGATGTCTCTGCTACACGAGGAGCATTTGTACGGGGAAGAAAGGCGACATCGCCAAAGCAGGAGAGCTCTTGAGCCAACACAGCAAGAAAATGGAAGTATTTAGTTGGTTGTTAGGATTGGCTCTCCTCATCTTGGAACATTTGTTAGTTTTTATCTCTCTTCTCTGAGATTCAAGGCAGTGCTCAGGAACATCGGAGCAGAAATCTCAAACCCTAAGGATTACTGTCATAATAAAGTTTGGAACACATGATTATTTCTCACAATCAGGTCCAGGATTATTTCTACAGTTAAAAACTAGGCCCAAATTCACAAAAGGGCTGTCTTTAGGGTTTTGTCCCGCTATCTAATGAATAAAACCCCCTCAAAGGAACTTCTACAAGTATCTCTGTGTTGGTGCACTTTGTTCATATTTGAATATTTGGGCTATGAGGCCCTCAAGCATGACATTCTGGATCAGATGAGATGCAACCCAGAGGACCATTGTCAAAGGTTCAGGATGGAGGCATGGGACTGGCCCTTTGCCTTCGCCCAGAGGCTCCGGGACGCCGCTAGCTGGTGACTCCAACCTGAGTAGACCATGGTGGAGCAGGTCATGCTAAAAGCAGTGGTTATGGAGCAGTTCTTGGAGGGACACCCAATGGGGACCCTGTAGTGGGTCGGATGCCAGCCGATGTTCAAGCCGCGGTGACACTGGCGGTTGACCCCCTGGTGGCCCAGAGACCCGAGACGATGCAGGAACGGCCAACTCCCGTGCTGCGCCGCCTCAGACCCCTTTGGGGAGTGGACGGGCTGGAGACAATGACGATGAGGCCAGCCAGCCTCCAGGGACCGACAAGCCCCAATGCAGTCTTGCAGCTTCTCTGTTGGAAGGGTGGCGAGATGGGGCCCAGGCACCAAGAATGCCCCTTGATGGAGACAAACCAGGAGGCCCAGATGACCAGACCAGTCAGGACAGGCCTGCAGGACCCCGGTCTGGAGACAACGGACATTTTGGACCTAGAGATAGTAAAGGCAGTTTGACCCCGACCGGCCCTAGGGTAGCAGTTGGTCCCAATCAGAGGGGTGAGGGACTTATACACCAGCGATGGAGGAGAAGAGGCAGACTGGAAGGAGATGGAGACTGATGCAGGTCATGAGCGCTGAGAGAGTGAGACCTAAAAAGCTGAGTACAGCATGATACAGGCCCTTTAAAAGAGAGAGCAGGCATGTCAGGAAATGTCTGATTTATTGTCTCTCAGCTGTGGGTGTCAGGCTTTGTTGCAGCTAGGTTTGTTTAAAAAGGCTTTATAACTTTATAATGATAAAACTTTACACTAGAAAGTGTTTCAAATCCATTCAGACCCTGGAAAACTTAAAAAGTTTCATCTTGATGTAACAAACGCCTTTGTTCTTCACCTGAAAAAACAGGTTTTCTTTTTCTCTGCCACATTTTCCGTCTGTGTTTACGACACAAACTCAGCTGATTTCCAATGCTGTGATTATGAACAAGGCTATGTCAGAAGGGCTGCATTAGGATAAAGCAGCTGTGGTAAATCTACGTCCCTCATCTTGAGGGTTTAGGGGAAATTGCAACATTTCCACATAAAAAGTCTTTTAGCAGCCTGGTTCTAAAAGGAAGACGGGTCGTGACTCATTCATCTACCTGGTTAATGGAAGCCTAATAATAATTTCTCCTTAAAAAGGCATCAAAAGAAAGCAGCTGATAAAGATGTCAAACCAAAACTCTTTATTCTCAAAGGGAAACATGAGCGTGGTGAGTGGATGGTAGACAGCAGGCTTGGTAAAATACCCGACCAGCGTTTCCAGAACGTTCGCTCCTCAGATCACCTGTCTGGCCAACAGAACTCAGTCTGGTTACATGAAACAATTCCAGCAGGTAAAATGGAAAAACTAGAGAAGATCAAAACAGCCACAGGTAGATTAGTGGTTTTTTTTCTTTGTTTGTCGTCCTGCGCTCCGGCAGCATCCCTGTGGTCTCTGACTCCTGCCTTCCTCTCCTCGCTGTCCTTTTTTAATCCTTTGTTCTCCCCGCTGCAGTAAAGGGTTTGCTGTGCTGACGGCTCACGGCACATTCAGCAGATATATGGCTTGAGTGCTGATGTTTTAACCTTGTAGAAAAGTCTCAGATGAACATATGGAATACTGTTGGTGCTTTTCTTTATCAAACGATCCTTAAAATTCAACAGAAAGGTGGAC
Source organism: Aphyosemion australe (assembly GCA_006937985.1). Lineage (NCBI taxonomy): Eukaryota > Metazoa > Chordata > Actinopteri > Cyprinodontiformes > Nothobranchiidae > Aphyosemion > Aphyosemion australe. The sequence continues at coordinate 1,821,031 of SSNS01000073.1, forward strand.
GGGGCGTGGACAAGTCTTTGTAAGTAAATAGTCCTGCCTTTGGGATGGCATTCCACCAAAACACTAGCAAGATTGTGCATTTGCTATCAGCCACTGAGGTACTTTAATTCAAGGACTGTAAAACCTACAGGGTCATGTCTACATTATTCTACCTGCATGCTATAAAACAGAGTCTATAACAGGTTTACATTAAATTGCTATCAGTCTACATTTTCAGTGCGTGCTACTTGTGTGTGTGTGTTGCCTTCGTGACACCGTCCTCCCTCTCATTAAGCGTGAAATCAGCCCCAGCTGATGTTCTTTCCCCTGACCTCCTCAGGTAACGAGTGCTCGATGATTCACCGGAGCTGCAGAACAACCCCACCTCCTTATCCGTCCGTGTCTCTCTGATGGGTTCACAGCAATCCAGGCTGTCAGATCTATTCTTTCACTTTTTTCTCCATCACTTTTCTTCATTTTCCTCCACCCTTGGCCTTTATCTGCCACAGCCAACTTCCCATCCTCTAATAATAATAATATCGATTAGCCTCCTTTTTTCTTTCCCGTGTCTGTCTGTTGTGTGTTTGTGTTGATGTGGAGTGTGTTTCTTTCCCTGTGTATTTGGATTTGTGTGTGTCACAGTGCACTGAGGTCATGGCAGGAGCGGGATTTCTGCCGGAAGATCTTGCTTCCCCGGTGGCGGCTCATTTCCCTGTAGCGGCCTCGATCCCGGTCCCGGTCTCTGCCATACGAGCGCGGTACCAACCCAGCCAGGAAGCGCTTGGCACGGCTCGTTAGGCTCTCCCTGCGCCCTGACCCCGGGTCACCGTCTGTCCAGCCCGGGCCCACGCAGTCCCCCCTGGCAGTCCGCACGGCCGCTTCCAGCAGCTCGTTGGTGCCGTGGTCCAAAGAGGCTGAGAGCTCTAGGTAGAGACAGTCGAACATCATGGCGCTGGACTGGGCCTCTGGTGGGAGAAAGAGGTAAATAAACCTTTTAGAAAAATGTTGCTCATTAAACCAGACTTCTCATGGTGGCAGCTGCAGACAGCAATTAGACGCAGAGGTTTGATGATGAAAGCATCACGTAAATGAGCCCACTGCTGTGTGAAGTGCATCACTGGCAGGTAATACCCATGCATCTTCTCTGTTTGGGTGCCTCTTAAGCGTTTGTCACTTATGTCACACCAAACTGTGACAAATTGAGTCCGTTCCCAGGATTTTACTGAGAAGATGGGACATTCCTTTCTGTTTGCTGCTCATCTGAAATTCTGTCATCTGAGAAAGAGAAGTTGCTACAAAGCTGTGTGTTCTGATACGCCTCTGAGCAACAAAAACAGGTAAATATACTTTTGGATGGTTTTTCCACAGAAATAAAAGAGGAACATTAAACAGATCTATAGGTTTAAATATTTCAATAGGTGACATGAGCAAATACAAATCACAGTTTTAGGATTTTTTTTATTAAAGGGAAAAGTCCAAGTAGATGACCTGGTCCTGTGTGAAAAAGTAATCATGAGTTATCTAGCTAACCTTAACCCATTAACCACAGTAATTGGAACGTTGAATTCAATTTCACTAACCAGGTCTGACCTGCAGAGCTAAGAAATGACTCGATAAAACCTGTTTGACAACAAGAAATCTCCTAAAAGATCTCAAAAAGCAACATACAGGGGAAACTGGAACCATTTGAATCTGGTGCAAAAGTTCATTTATTCTACTAATTCAACTTAAAGTGACTGTGTGTATTTTCCCTGGCGATAGGCGGCAGTACATGCCAAAATCATTGCAAGCAAGTGGTATTTTTGTGTTCAAGTAAGACCTTACCAACAGATGGCCTGGGAGTGCAACCTCCAGCAAAAATGACAAACATCAGACTCCCTTTCATCACTGGCAGCAAGTGAAGAGGTAAAACAACATTTATGAATGGAGAAAGTTTTGTAACCACTGTCAGTGAATGCATTTTGTCCCCAATGGCTCCCGTAGAAGGAAACATGGCATCCAATGTGGCGTCGTTACCGGTAAAAACTACACATTGTCACTTTAAAAGGTGAAACTAATCCATGAGACAGACTCATTCCATGCAAAGCCAGATATTTCAGCCTTTATTTGTTCTAATTGTGATGATTCTGGATACAGCTGATGAAAACCCCACATCCAGAATCTCAGACATCAGAATATTGTGAAAAGGTTCAATATTCTAGACTCAAAGTGTCACACTCTAATCAGCTGATGAATCCAGAACACCTGCAGAGGGTTCCTGAGCCTTTAGATGGTCTAAGCTGGTCTAAGCTGGATGACTGACATAAATGGACTTTTGCATCATATTCTAACTTTTAGAGTTTCATCTGTAAATTATAGAACAAAAGAATCAAGAACATCATCTAAAAAACTGCAGGCCTCACTTGGTTCAGGTCAGAGGTCATGACAGAAAGAAACTCAAAAACATGGAGAATTCCCAAACCTTTGATGACCAATGGAAACACAAAGAGCTACTTTTTTGGAAAATATTCAGTGGACCGATGAGACAAAAGTGAACATTTCTGGTGTAAAACGAACACTGCAGAAGATCAACATCATACCAGCAGTCAGACGTGGTGGTGTGGGGAAGCTCAGGACTGGGACCACCTGCTGTAATTGATTAATTCTAATCTGTTGCAGAAACTCATGGAGAATGTCTGACCTTTGAACTTGAACAGGCCATTAGCATAAAAAACCTTCCATAGTTGTTGTGTTACTATTCTGTAAAGAAGAGTGGATCAGAATTCCTCACAGAGATGCGTCACGACCACAAACACATGATTGCAATTACCAAGAGTGTTACAGCACGTGATCAAGTTTAGGGCTCAAATACGTTCCACAAAGGTCCAGGTGGGTTTGGATAGATTTGTTCTCTCAATAAATCAAATCTTCTTTTGAAAAGGGCCATTTTTATTTAGTCGTGGTCATATTAATATGTGCTCAATACCATTTGACCAGAAAAGGTAGAATAAATGCCAAATCGTGCAAAAATGTCACGGCTGACTTTTATTTAGCCAATAAGCCTTTGTTTTATTTTAATAAATGATTCATTTTAATATTGCTGAAGGCAAGTCAGCATCAGAAATGCATCTATAAAAAAAATCCCGGCTGGTGAAAAAGCTGCACCACAACGGCTCTCATGAAATCACACCTGCTGAAACGCAGCCAGGATGAACTGCAAAGAAGAAACACAATATGAGTCTGCACAGATGTAATCTTCAGCATGAGCCGGAGCAATCTCAGGTGCATTCAGCCCGTACTGCACTCTGACACTATAGGGCTTCAGGAGTGCAGTAGAAAAGGACCATTAAAGGAAAGTGGGGCAAAAGTAAAGTTCACAAAAAGTCTTTAGTGATTAGAGATCTACAGACAGAGGAAATAACGTAGCGCTTTTGGGGAGAAATAAAAAGACATGTCGGAGGTTTAATCACGCTGCTAGGCTAGGAGAACGACCTGGCTGCTCTTTAGGTACAAATGAGATGAAAGAGAGAGGAGGTGAGAAGAATCCTGAGGAGAAACACCTGGAAAACCCGTTTGGAGCTTAGATGTAAAACATCAAAAAGAAGCTTCTAGACTTCATAACTTCTTCGCTTCTGACCCATAAAATAAAATCAGCAAAGACTTAAAAACCCTAAAATTACTGGCTGATCAACACCAACATTGCTTAACAGTTAAATTAATAAGGACTTACAAAAAAAACATCTTTAACTCACATTATGACTCAACTAATGACCGTTGTTTTAGCTTTTACATCAGTTATAGGGAACAGCAATGATTTTTGTTAGCTGTAATGTCTGGAGATCATTTTAAAACCCCAGCTTGGTGGTTAACAATCCCAGCTCTATTAAAAACCACTGGTCTAAATGTTACAGTGAGCTGAGGAGAAGAGGCGTGCAGCATGCATCACATTACATTAAACACAAAAGTAAAGCAGAAATATGTCCAAATAATGTCTGTGTCAGGATTTACGGAAATCACAAGAAAATACGTATCAAAGACCCAAACAAAGGTAGAGAGCTCATTTCCTGCTAACTCTTCTGCAGGAAAATACTTCAGAAGAAGACAGAAATGAGTTTATTAAAGCCTCTGCAGCTGTGTGTGAGGAACACGATGTTCTGCTTTAAAAAAATAATAATAAAAGAAGCATTTGGTTGGAGGATTTTCTGAAAAGGAGGACACATTTATCACATATGAATGAGAAATCTGAACACTATATGGAAATAACACTTCCCATCTACATCATGATCTTTTATCACAGAGCGAGATGACTAAACCCAAATCTGTGCAGCCGCTCAAACAAATGCTTCCTGTTTGAGATCAGATAGGTGGCTGAGTGTGTTGTTGACAGTATCTCTGCTAAAAGCAGCTTTTTGTGCCTGCCTGGTCAAATAAACCAAGATGATAAGGAGAGCTGACAGATACAGATCATCCTGCTACAGACGAGCCTCACTTCCAGCTCCAATAGCTTCATTTTCCCAGCTGCACTTTGGGTTTTACTCTGCTAAACAGAGCTGAAGCCACTAGGAGCATTTTTCATGATTAAAGCATTTGATTACAACTCGTACTGATGGAGCGAAGAGGTCGATCACAGGTAATTTGTGTTTTTCTTCTACATATTATGTGTCTAAAATCACCCAAATGGGGAAAAGCAACAGATATTGTAAAGGAAAGCAAATTTTCTAAAGACAAGCGCTTGAACGTCTGGTGAAATACGCGGCTGTAATTTTAAAACGAATGTGGCAGAAATGTCTGAAGTTCAGCTCTTTTCATTAAATACCTATCTCATAAATGAGTCTACTCAATGAAGATTGTCCTCATAACTCAGTAAATCTCCGATAAGATGGTATCAGCTGCAGTCAGGAAAAGGAGAGATTTTCAGCAAATTTTAAAAATGATTCTTTTGGGCAGTTTCTTTTGTTAAGAAAACAAAATAGTAAGAAAACGAATGACCTCCCACTGGATTAAGACTCTGCCATACTTTACTCAACCAATAGACTGTGACAGGATCACAGCACATTTGGAGGACCTCCATCTGCATGAAGGCAGTCATGATGCCGTCATTTAAACTGCAGAGACTCATGATGCCAACTTTCAGTGGCTGAATTATACAAACTCATTATCTCTATTTGCTTATTGCTCACTAGGGTTTTGGGAAGCTGGTGCCCTGGACAGGTCACCTGACCATCGCTTGGACACATAGAGACACACGACCAGTCACACACTCACTCACACCACTAAACCCAACATGCATGTTTGGTCTGAGGATACCGAAGGAGAAAGACCCATGAGATGCTAACTCATTGATGCTAACTCAGCCTATATGGCAGCAGGCAAGTTTCAAACCTGTAACCTTCTCATGTAATCCTGAGTTATACAAACATTGCAAATAGTAAAGCTCCTTGACCCATTATTGTGTTATTTTTTGTCCATTTGTGTTTTTTCTCCATAAATTGGTGCCTTATGACTCCCAGTGAGGTCTATAATCCAACCAAGGGGCGTCATTCTCCTGATGTTATGAAGTCAACACAGAAGTGCCAAAAACTGCAGTTCCCCCCTCATCCACTAGGGGCTGGCACCACAAGCGAGCAAATCCTCATTGACTCCCATGTTAAAAATGTTTACAGCCTGGTTCAACAAACCATTTCAGGTTTAATAGGTCTAGTTTACAGTCATGACCACTCGGGTTGTAACTCTTCCATTTTGGTGTAAAAATGCTTGAAATCATGATTAGTTAGATTTGATTTACAGGTAGCATCAGAGCTAGCGCTAGCAGCTAGCTCCAGGGAAGGCCTCAGCCTCAGGTTAACATGTTCGGCCATTTTGACTCTGAACTTTAGCTGTGTCCTCTGTGTGTTCATGTTTGGATATTAATCATGGAATTATTGGACAAGGATGGAAAGCTGATTGCACTAACAGATCATCCAAGAAGCTGCTTCTTTTTATCGGTAAGTAAATTTATATTTCTGTATTTTACTTCGCTGGTTGAAATGGGGGGAAAACGTTAACAGTGCCTGGTCAAAATGAGGTGAAATATAACGTGTTGGAAGGGCTGGGAGACTCGAGGCCACAGCAGCAGCGGCCCCGCTGATCTCTGACTGCTGGGGAGGAGCGTGGGCTCACGCGGCCTGAATTTGATCGCTGCGGTCTAAGGCTGTACTTGTCCATATTAGAGCTCCATAGGCGACCAGCACTACTACAGCCTCGCATGGAAGCCAGGCGGCGCGTAGCTGCCCCGAGAGACGGGGCACCCGAACAGTCAATATTAGCTCCTAGCTCTGTCTTAGCGTTGGGGGTTAGCTCAATTTAGCTAGTAGCTACATTGGTTCGTTAGCTCTCACCCTCACAGCTCCACCTCTTTTCCCATTTTTGGATTGTCTGGGCGTGACGAGACGTGTGACACGGCCTCATAAGTGAACAACAGACAGAAATGGGCACGGTTTGTCCCGGGATATGAACCCAACTTTAAAAGATCCTGCCTTGCTAACACCATGCAGTTGTGATGCTTTACATGGCGCTTGGTCAATCTTGCTTTAAGAATGCAGTAACTTCATTATGCGCTATACAGCTTATTGATGGTTTTGAGTATGGGCAAACTTTGGTGTAGTGGTTTATTTTTGTGGATCATTGAGCGGTGGCAGTTGCTATGACAGCATGGCTTCATCATTGAGCTTTTAATAAATATCTGAAGACTGTTCCATGATCCTGCAAAGAGCATCCAGGTTTTAGTTGTTATTTATGACATTTAAAGGTCTTTATCCTGTGTGAATATGGCCTAATACCCTTAACTAGGAGACCTAATCATAATGATGTTAGTGTTTCACAGAATTTTCTGAAACAAATGTACTGTTTACATTATTTTGAACACAAATCACTTTTATTTACAACCTTTTTAACAACATTTTCAAATCCTGATCAGGTGTGAGTTTAATTTTATGCAGGTGTGTTCACATAGACAGTCATTTACCTGCCTGAGCTGTACCGGTGTAGAAGTGGGTCTAATAATCCAACCACACTGTAACTGTCACTTAATGAAGGGGTGAAGAAAGAGTGGGAGGGAACAATGCAACTCTCAACATGACTTACAGTAAGAACAGTGACAGCTGATTGAATGATTTGTTCAGAGGTTTTGAGAAAAGAAACAAAAGAAGAGAAGAAGTTCATGGTGGGCCAACCAGGAGGGGGAGGAAGAGGGCAAACGAAGTGATAAGTGGGAGGAAATAATGAGAAGAAGGAAGGAAGAGGAGATCAAACAGGAAATAGCTAGTGTCTTTGGGTGCAGACAGGAAGTGGGTGTAGTGAGGTGAGATGAGGAGATATGGAGTCACTAGGCTGTGGAGTGGTAAAAGAACTGAGGGATGGATAAAAGACAAGAGGGAACAGGAAGTTGGGAAAAGAAAAAAATGAGACAGCGAAAGACAGATAGGAAGAAGGTGTGGAGGCAAACTGAGCCAGAGTGAGTCTAATCCCCGAGGAGCACATCACCAACACGGAGCAGAAGATAAATATGTTCCAAAGTGACAGCGTGTGTGTGTGTGTGTGTGTGTGTGTGTGTGTGTGTGTGTGTGTGTGTGTGTGTGTGTGTGTGTGTGTGTGTGTGTGTGTGTGTGTGTGTGTGTGTGTGTGTGTGTGTGTGTGTGTGTGTGTGTGTGTGTGTGCGTGTGTGTGCGTGTGTGTGTGTGGGGTAAAGATGGGACGAGACAGCAGGTAGGTAAGAGATAGCAGAATTAAAGAGTCACAGTACGCGCCATAAATAGATTTTATGACTTCAGCACTTTCAGCCGGGCCACCCGCTTCTTTATTAGAAGTTGTTGGCGCTTGGGTCAGAACAGTCAGCGTCCTCCATCGGGCTCACATATCAGACGCCTGTCCAAGCACAACAGTACAACGTTCTTGTCAGGTCTTCCAGGAACAGAACATTTCCACATCGCTGACCTCACTGATTCTCAGAGGTTGATTTTTGTTTTTTATTTTAATGAACGAGTGTGGTCCTCTACATTATTCATTCCTCCTCTTCCTGCTTTAACTGAGAGATCTCAGCTGACATCACACACAGAGTAATGTGACCCTAGAGGGCGTGTGACAACAGTTCAGGGAATCCAAATGACTTGATGCAAATGCAAATTGTGAAACATAAGTCAACACACGCAGCAACTGGTCATTTAATTTCAGAGTTGAAATAAATCAAGAGTAACTCCTGAGGAACGAGATGCTGATAAAAGATCAGTGTGGGACTCTGTTGGCTCCAAATGATCAGAAAAACAAGGTCTTCAATTAAAAAAATGATGTTATTAAAGGGACTGTGTGTATTTTCCCTGGCGATAGGGGGCAGCACATACCTAAATCATTGCAATCAAGCTGTATTTTTGTGTTCAAGTAAGACTTTAGCAACGGATGGCCATTAGGGTCAAAAATCCCTTCAGCAAAAAGACAAAACATCAGACTCCCTTTCATCACTGGCAGCAAGTAAAGAGGTAAATGTGCAAAACAATTTTTATGAATGGTGAAAGTTTTGTAATCGTTTGTTACAAATCAGTAAACGCGTTTTGTCCTCATGGGCTCCCGTAGAAGGAAACATGGCGTCCAATAGGAGGATCTTTTGTGACGTCAATGTTTATGTTTTTCGCATTGCATCATGGGACCTGGGTGGCAACAAACAGCGTATTTTCCCTATAATTCAATTGTTTGGCATGTTTGGAGGAGGATGTAGCGACGCAGATGGATCATTCTTTGGGGCGGGTTCATCAAATATATATATTATATAGATATGCACACTGAAGATAAAGACAATAATCAATGCTTAATTTTGTAAAACATAATATTTAAGACAGTTTTTTAAACACGGTCATGTTTTAAAAGTTATAACGTCAGATAACCTTTGACCCTATGACGTAGGCACGTAGAACGCGGCAGCAAAGTGCGCTCCAAGCAGGTGGCAGGCAGCCACATCAACAAAACGATAGAGGAAGATATTTTGGATAAAATGCGTTCGGGAGTTTAGATTCTTAAAAGAAAGGAGGGACAAACTAATCGCGTGTTTGGGAAAGATTCAGCGAGGTAAGAAGCTCAATATTATAACGTGTTTTTAATGAGGCGGGGCGGGTTGTAAAACTAGACAAAGTGATGCGGGGCAGTTTGGTGCGGGTCAGACTTTTTGAAATCTGCGGTACCCGCGGGTTAAAGAAAGCCCTAACCCGCGCATCACTAACGACGATATTTTGGGGATTTCGCCCGTAAACTCGCGTGAAAGTGTACGTCGCGTATTGATAACAGGCCGTCTTCTGCCACACAGCCACTCGCGCATGCGCACAACGATGAAAAACTATGTCAACAAAGATCCTCCTATATGGCGTCGCCCAGAGACTTAGACCCACTCCCATGTATATTAGACCCGATTTTTATGGTTATATGTTATGAAGCCGCCAATATTTTTCAACAACTGGGCATCATTTAATTTATTTTTAACAACATTTCGATGGATATTTCCAGAGATTAACGGTAAAATCTACACATTGTCTCTTTAAAATAATTTTGTAACTTTCTGCTTTACAAGCAGGGTCTCATTTTTTCTGGCACCCTTCCTCCCGTTCTGAGGGCTAACGTCAGAGGCCTGCTGTGGCATTTTAAAAAATAAGTGCAAGATGGCAGAATGAGAGCAAAACACACTGACAGTGGTAATTAAGTAGTTAATGCCTACATGTGTTTTAACTTGTTCAAATGCTGCATTAAAATGTATTGATTTATGCATGATTCAAATAATTTTTGTCTTTTACCTCTTTAACACCTAGAGCTCAAATAATTGACATTTTAATTTAGTTTAATTGTAAAAGGGCCTTAACATTTTCTTACCAGGTGTTTTGCCCTCCAGTGTGTGTGTGTGTGTGTGTGTGTGTGTGTGTGTGGAGGGGCATCAAAAAGGCGAATGTTCAACTTTCCTGCATCAGCATGCATGAAATCACCATAATAACAACATTTTTGGCTGCAAAGCTGATGTTTAAATTTTTTTAAATCTTTCATATCATTATAGTAATACAAGGTGTGAAAGTAGCGCCAACTCGGTGAAAAAGGGCCTCCTGTTGAATCAAATCGGTGCCTGTAGTCTCCTTGAAACATGAACTCTGGATAGCGTGTCCCCCTCAAAGACTGATCCTTAAGCACATCATGCTACACGGCCCTATAAGTGCTCTGTGTGCACCCATTCAGTTCTTTCAGTTAGAACAGCTCTCATTAAGAAATCATTTATTCCATCTGCAGTACTTTTTATTTGACAGCTCGGCTCTGGGACTCTCCTGCCCTTCCATGAGAATATACAGAAAGCCTGGAGAGCAGCGGCAGAGCCCCCCTAAGGGGTGAAGAACGGAGCAGCATCAATGACAGCAGATGTGACACTGATTTGGTCAGACAGACTAAAACAGGAGGAGCTGGGCTGCAGGTGGATTGTAAAAAACACTTTTTCAGAGGAGGTGGAACAGGAAGAGGGTGCAGCATATATGCCATTTACTAATTTGAAGCAAATACAGACATGCACTAAGCAATCAGCTGATGAGGAATAACAAAAACACTGTGATCTCTAATTAATGGGCCAATCTAGCCTTTGAGGCATGCATTTATGCAGAACAATACTGACAAAAATCCCTAAGATAACAGGATTTGGAAACATTTTCTGGTCTGATGCGTCTTTATTTCAGCTGCAAAGTTCAGAGTCTGGTTTAAACACCACACTGGACTCCAGCGTCCTCCACAGCAACCAGATCTCAGTCCAGTCCAGAACCTTCTGGATGTGATGGAGCGAGAGATTCTCATCATAGATGGAACCTCATTTCAGTGAGGACCAGAACCTCTGAGGAATGCCCACATTATTAGAGCCTCTAAGCCTCCTGTCAGTGGAATGTATTTATTTTTGTTTCTCAACCAGGAATAAAGTCATTTGTATAAATCCTTTTGACACCTTTGATCATAAAAACTCAAGATCTGCTGGATTTGTTCAATAGGAGGATGTTTTAGTCCAAGTTGTGAACGGATGAAGAGTGTTGTGGCAGGTTAAAGAGACTTCCAGTGTTCTTCACTCCGCTGAAGGTCAGAACCACTCAGCTCTGCACACCGAATGCTTTTCTCCCAGGCATAAAAAGTCTGTTATTTTCAAACTTGTCTGATAAACTGAGCTGACGTTTGAACTGATGTTCTGCAGGAAGTCGTGCAGAAGCTGAAGCCAGAGCTTCATGTTTGAGGCTTCGGCAAACAACAGAGGAAATAACTAAACCTTGTTGCTTTTATTTCTCAATAGCTTGTCTGAATCAGAGTTGGTTTTGCAACAGCCTTGATTAGGTAACAGATGTGTAATCTGGAGTAAAAAGAATTTTAGGATATTAGATACTAGGGATGTGTGTGTTGGTAAAATTCTGGCGATACGATACGTATCACGATACAGGGGAGACGATACGATATATCACGATATATTGCGGTACACTAGTGGTCGGCGTTTGAAATGCACCAAAAGAAACGAAAATACACAAATGTTTGCATTTAAATCCTTCCAAAAATCTGAAACACGGCTTTTGAATATCGATATGATATCGCATGAAAAAATATCAGGATATATTGCCATATTGATATTGTCTCACATCCCTATTAGATAATGATTAAAATGTTTTAGGGATTTCCTTATATTTTGCCAGAACCTGTACAGTTTTTTATTGAATTTGCATCAAATGCTGTAAGAATCTTCAGGTTATATATTTCTAAGGTGGCAGCAGTAGCTTTGCTGTGAGTATCTGTTAGCTAATCTGTGTTTAGATGTAATTTTGTATTGTTTTCCAAACTGAGGTTGTTTAAAAGCCACGCAGATATGAATTATTCAGAACCTTCCATAAAGACCTGCTTCAGAAGCTTTTGTTCATCAAAAGGAGGTCTTTGACAAAAGCCAGGGAATAACTCGCTTTTTAACTTTGCACAAATTTAATACACAAGAACATATTGATGCTGTTCAGATTAAATGATATAAATGTGTTGTACTGCTGCAGCACCATCTTCTGCCTCTCTGCTAAACTCTGAGGCTTGAAGAACTCATCGTGGCTCTTTCAAGGACATCAGAGTAAGCCTGGCGCTCCCCTGACACACACAATGCATCACACATCTCGTCTAAATGAGGTTCCCTCTCAGACACACACACACACCATTCTCACACAGTCGCTCTTCCCGGTGCCACTCCTTTTCTTCTCATCCTTCTTATCGCAGCCGTCGCTTTAAAACTGCCTCGCTGACATCAGGCAGAGAGAGAAACGAGGGGTGTGCTTGTTAGCGCGTCTGCAGTGTTTGTGTACACGCAGCCAGTTGTGCACATATGGAGAGGACAATCGTACATAAAGATAGCAGGAGCAGGGGTGTCCTGCTAGATGGAGATAATGCAAGCAGAGACGTGCCATCTGGAACGCAAAACAAAAACACAGAAAGAGCCAAAGGGACAAAGCGACAGTGGAGACATTTGCATACTTGATGTGTAGCGAAACGGAACAGTTCTTTAGCCTTTAGAGTTTTCCCCCAATTTCAAAATCTAATCAAGGTCAAATTGTGCTGTCACATTTTTCCTCCCACTCTGCTCCGGACCCGGTTCTATTCCCAACGTTAATGAAACGGAGATAATAGCACGTCTGGCAGCGCTCCAAGATAATTCACTCACAGAGTCCGACGTGATTACACAGAAACACGCCTGTGGTCTGATCTACATCCAGATGATTAACAGTGATTGATGCATCGCTGTAACCTCACGTTCTGGAATTTGTTGCATAAACTCAGGAATGTGATGCTGTCTACAAGCTCACGATCTCACGGTGATGTGCAGCGGTGTCATGTGCAGCGGTGTCATGTGCAGCGGTGTCATGTGCAGTTGAGACTGATGGGAATTGTCCCACAGGCAGTAATAGGCCTGGCACGAGTGACAATTAATTGTCTGCTAAAATTTCAAAATCACCATCTGGATCACCTATCACCACGCGAGTATCATTTGAAAATTCCACATAAGCTTTTTTTCATTTTTACTTTTTATCTGAGTCAGAAAAGGGTAGAATGCCTTTCCCAGGTCAGGGACGAGGTCCTGTCTCAAGTGGAGGAGTTAAAGTGAGATCGATAGATTGGTGCTGCGTCTGCAGTGATGCGGGCGTTGTACCGGTCTGTCGTGGTGAAGAGAGAGCTGAGCTGGAAGGCAAAGCTCTCGATTTACCGGTCGATCTACGTTCCTACCCTCACCTATGGTCACGAGCTTTGGGTAGTGACTGAAAGAACGAGATTGCGGATACAAGCGGCTGAAATGAGTTTTCTCCGCAGGGTGGCTGGGCTCTCCCTTAGAGATAGGGTGAGAAGCTCGGTCATCCAGGAGGGGCTCAGAGTAGACCTGCTGCTCCTCCACATCGAGAGGAGCCAGTTGAGGTGGCTCGGGCATCTGATTAGGATAACGTGAGATACTCCTCCTGTTGCATAGTCAACTTTCTTGACTTTGAGACACAACAGAATCCACTTGGACCACAGAGAGTTAATGGGATCATTTTAAATCTGGACATCCATATGTGCCCCTTTTAAAGCTTCAAAGACAGTCAATTATAACTGCTTCTCTAATTAAAGATGAGTTTAGCTTTGGCCTCAGGTTTAAACCATCTATTTACTCAAACATCTAATGACAGCAGCTGTAATTCTGGGTGATTTTAAACAGATGAAATGTCAAAATGCATCATTTTAATACATTTACTTCTAGGACATATGCCTCTTTAATATGATTAGTACATTCCTGAAAAACCTGTTGTGTTGAATCTTGTGTTTTGTCCCTCTGGTGGACGATCTAGATACTACAAATGGCAAGGGCCAATTTTACATGCCTGATATTATCTGATTACATGATAAAAATATGTTTTAACCCCTTGTAGATTTTTGTCACATCAAACTGAAAGTGATGGGGTATTAGAATTAGTGCTTTCATCAGTAACCTGCCGTACCCAGTCCTGCACACGTCTACTGCCCCCTGGTGGAGGATTTATAGGTGGCAAGGGCCAACTTTATTTATCTATAACTGTTATATTGCTTTATAATAACAGAATACATTAAAATACAATATTATATGAATGCTATAATAATGACTGTTAAACAGCGGAGTTAAAAAACAAGATTGTTAATTATTATCATAGTTTTATACTTCAGGCATTAGCAGTTAAATGTTATTTAACCAACAAGGTTATGAGTTGAATCAAAAGGTGTTTGTGGGAGTTTACATGCAAAAGTGTAAAAATGAATTTGCTGATCAAAAATAGATCCCTGCCAAAGCAGAGGAGCTCAGACGTAGAACAGGGGAAATTGCACGTTGCACACGACTATTATTTACTTTTGGAAAATATTTGTGCGTGGGTGAGTGGGTGCTTGTTTTAAGTACACATTTCCGTTTTGGTCTTTAGTTGAAGCGTCAGTGTGGATAACTGTAATTACAAGAATTCTTCTGCTTTGTGATTTTTTATTTGGAGCTTCTCAAAGGAAATTCAAAGGAACAAAGACAAAAAGGCTTCTTTAAAGTTGTTGTTTTGGTGTTTTTCTTATCTGGCGCTAACCACTCATTACGACCTGTCCCTCTTCAGTTTCTGCTGCTGACTCTGTGACGCTGGTGCTGGATGGAGTAAAGCTGATGCTGTTTGAATGTTTTAAATAAATTAGAGGAACTGAACTAATCAGAGCTGTAACTTGCTTTCTTGTCATAACTGATGTTACGACCCGTCTAGGAGGGGTCAGGCTGCAACATAAAGGTTGCTCCATCATTCACTGCTGATTCCAAAACAGCACACCAAAAAGACTATTACTGTTACAGACGTAACACTGCTGCTTGAGGATCAAACTGTGATTTAGTGATTGCATGATTCGCTTTTGCGTTGCCTTTGGAGAATGCATTCTTAAAAAACTGATCATGTTAGGATAATCGTGTTTGATGTGGTAATTTTAAAATTGAATTAACTGTGTTGCCCTACAGTCCCATAGTGGGGCCTCAGAGTAGACCAGGGGGATTTGCAGTAGGATACATAAACTATGCCTCCAGATATTCTGTGGTTGAGAAAAGTCCCAAAGAAAAGGACTGATGCAAATCAACAATAAAGCTCTTATCTTTTTGTTTTTAGCTGATAATGAGCTCTTTCAAGCTTTCTGAGTAATGTTAGCTTTCCTGTTTGTCTGAGTTCCTTCCTCTTTAAAAAAAACATATACACCATCAGTTGTTGCTAGACCAGAGACCAGAGAAGACTGGCAATATTACCAAATATGAAACATCCATCCATCCATTCTCTACCACTTATCTGGAGTCGGGTCGCGGGGGCAGCAGCCTAAGCAGAGAGGACCAGACTTCCCTCTCCGCAGCCACTTGGGCCAGCTCTTCCGGGGGAATCCCAAGGCGTTCCCTGGCCAGCAGGAGAGACATAGTCCCTCCAGCGTGTCCTGGGTCTTCCTTTAGGTCTCCTCCTGGTTGGACGTGCCCGGAAAACCTCACCAGGGAGGCGTCCAGGAGGCATCCTAACCACCTCACCTCACCCGAGCCACCTCAACTGGCTCCTTTCGATGTGGAGGAGCAGCGGGTCTACTCCAAGCCCCTCCTGGATGACCGAGCTTCTCACCCTATCTCTAAGGGAGAGCCCAGACACCCTGCGCAGAAAACTCATTTCAGCTGCTTGTATCTGTGACCTCGTTCTTTCGGTCACTACCCAAAGCTTGTGACCGAGGGTAGGAACGTAGATCAACCGGTAAATCAAGAGCTTTGCCCTCCAAATATGAAACTTCAAAATATTTGAGTTTTTGTTTACCTCTCTGTGCGTATTCCCTAAAATAATCTCCTTTTGCCTTCAATTGATATATAAAAAAAACAAAAACTTTTACATGCCACTGCCCTTTTTGGTCAAATCGTCTTTGCAAAAGAGACGTTTGATTTCAGTGGGACTAACCTGCTTAAAGAGAGCTTCTGCAGAGGTTTGATTGTTATCTGAGGAGATTTCTCTGTGTGACATCAGAACTCTTTAATGTCATCAAACAGAGAAATCTCTGATGAGAAGTGAAACCTCTTCAAAATCAAAACAGGCTGACTGCTGATTCCAAACAAGCTTAAGAAGAAAACTCGTCATCAGCTGAAGACTCGTGCTTTTTTTCTCAGATTGTGGTTTAGGGTTAGGGTTAGGGTTAGTGGTTTGAGCACAAAAGCATCATTATCATGCAGAGGGCCGTACAATTTTACTAGTGTAATCATCCTCATGGCAACAATTTTAAAAAGTCAGTCTGTGTTCTTCCATTATGCAGCTACATTTGCAATAAAACTAGACTAAAATCCATCCTGGCCAGAGGAAGGGTTAGGTATGGCATCATGCTCTACCCACCATCTGAACTGATTTCTCGGGAACGGACGAGGTCACTCTTGTTGCCCGCCAGGATGATCGGCATCTGTGGCTGGGACTCCCTGAGAAGGAGGCGGAGCTGGGCGGTGCGGTGGAAACTTCTCCTGTCGGTCACTGAGAACACCAAGATACACACGTCACACTGCAGAGTGGACAGGTCCTGGAGATGACACACACACACACACACACACACACACACACACACACACACAGGTATAATGTTCAGTGTGCACACAGAGAGAGATCTGTTTACATCAACACAGGTGTGGAATGTCAGGTAAATGCTACACACAACACCAGATCTCTCCCAGATGATCAACTGGTTAAATATTCATCCTTGAACTCCAGCTTTAGCTGAGCGGGCCCCAGCAACAATATTATCACAAACGTGTCTCTGCTAAACTCGACTGTGTTCATGTTGCATCTCCTGACCCTCTGAACAAGGACCACTAACAGCCCGTGGGGGTTTCCTGTCACAGAGGCTCAATTAGTCTGAGCGGCTTGTAACTGCCTTCTAGCTCCGCCGTCCTCTTTAGCTCTCCCTAACTGCTTCAGTCAGCCTCGTTTACGTTCCACTCAAGGTGGTTCACGGGGGCAAACTGGGCCGTGTGATTAGTTCTTGTGGATTTTTTTATATGTTTGTGAAGCAAAATCTGTTTACTATAGAGAGCAGGGCTGACTAAAGAAGAGACAGACCATATCCAGGGATTAGTCTGATGTTGACCCACATGTTCATGCCAGTCCCTAAATAATATTGTTTTAATCTGGTTGAGTAAACAGCCAATTATGTGGTAGATACCAGGGTTTAAGAGTTTAGGGAACTGAATTTCCTGTGGGTTCAGTCCTGAAGCCTCACTGTTCAGACTTATCAAAACTTTTTGTTTTTAGTCGTTTTAGAAAATGAACGTCTGTTGTATAGTCTCAGTGGTAAGGTCGCAGCAGCCGATCACCGTCGTGGATGTTAATACACCGTGATCAGAACGTGTGATGGGCAGGCACAGATTTCTATCATCAAATATTAAAGCAGTGATCAAGGCAGATGATGTAAGTTAAAACATGTTCTCAGCCAAAAACATCAGATTTACACTTTCCTTCACCTCAGATTCACTCGATGTTTCCTGCCAACATTTATTTATTTCACATTTAAGTGGGAATAATTGTATATGATTCAAAAGTGCTGCTGCAGCCCAGTAATATATGAAAAGCAACAACACCTGGCTGCTCCAGCTCCTGCTGAGTCCTCGTACAGCAGAGATATGACAGCGAGTGAACCAGTGGACGACTGAAACAGCTGTGGACTAACGGGCTGCTACAGAGAACCAGATTAGACCGTACACATAGAGACAGAAAGAGGAAGTGACGGCACGACCTGTCTTCAGTCCGTGATTCTTACACAGAAAGTCAATTTTAAAAATGTTTTCTGAGCCTTTCTAACAGCAGGTTGAATTCATAGAAATAGGGATTTTAAAGAGCTGGTGAGGTTTATAAAACAAACCAATTATAGTCTAGAAAAGAACAACCTGATACAGCAGTATCTTTATGTTTTATGAGGTGCGTGTTATACATCCATTCATGCTCTTCACCAGCGTGCTCGTCTAGAGGCATGAGGGGTCGTTGTCTCTCTCCGTGATTCACTGGGCAAGAGGTGGGTCAGCAGAGATGTTCACCCATGCACACACTCACATCTAACCCCTACTTCACGCTGGAAGCACCAGTGGTGCGGAACGTCGCTGCTTCAATCAGAATCCATCACAGTCTGTGGGGTTGATTCAAACCAGCTGCGACGCAGCAATTTCCAGGTGCATCCCAGAAGCGGCACGCCGCGCCGCTAAAGATAGGATGGGGTTCTATTTTTGCCACAAGCCGCTTCTGGGATGTGTCAATTTCCGCAGTTAACATAGGGCTAGGCAGGAAATCACACACAGTTTCAGTGTAAAATGTCTGGTAATTTTCAAAATAAAAGTCTATTGCAGCGATGCAATTTCATATCTATGTAGATTATGTCTATACTTGTGACCTCATGGCTTTTTTACTCCCTGCATCATTCAAGAAGTGCAGCGGTGTGTTTTTCATGGGTTTAACCCTGGCAGTGGAGAGGCACAACATTATATATGACATCAAACAGCGATATTAAACGTGAGTTCCTTCTTTTTGGTTTAATGGCGGATGGCATAAACAAACCGTGACCTTTGAAGTCTCTACGGATTTCGTGATCTCGTGAGTCCAGCGAAACTTCACGGCTGAGAATCTCCCGGTGTGTACTGGGCCGACACGCAGCGAAGCAAACCGTTCTGCAACGCTGATGCTTCCAGTGTGAAGTAAGCCAAAGGCTAATTTAAAGCTGCAAATTAACAACATGACTTTTTGGATTGTTTGAAGAAACTGTACTCAGAGATAAAAACATGCTGCAAGGCAACAATGCAAAAAAAAAAAAATTTTCTGGACAGTATTGGGAATAAATGCATGTTTACCCTGAGAATAAAGTCCAATAAAAACCATCCAGTTTGCCTTTGATATGAAATATAGTTATGATGGCATAACTGGAGCAAAAGGGAATTTTATATTGGAGGTTTTATAGTTATGGATGTGTCTAAAATCTGAAAAACACACCAAATTATGGAACATTTATATTTTACCCTCCAGCTACAGCTCAGAATATGTTCCATGGCATATTTAGAAACCTCAAAAAAACAACACAGGTGTGAATTGTGCACATCTCTTAAACGGTATGTGCATTTATTCATGTGGTGGTAGTTGTTCATTAAAAAAAAACTTTTTCACTAGGGGTGTGAATTTAACGCGTTAATTATGATTAATTATTTAGAACAAAATAACACGTTAAAAAAATTAACGCATTAACGATGTTGAAGTTTAGCAGCAAAATCCATGCCCTAAATATCAATCTAGTCAAGCTGCACCTCTAAGGAAAGCTCAGAACCTTGGCTACAAGACCATGGAAACATTTTTTATGTGCTCTAAACACAACTAGAACTACAATCAAATGACTGATCAGAAATCCCTCTTCATGTGTTTTTGCCTTCATTTCTGTCTCTAATGATGCTAAATCAAACCCATTATTATTATTATTATTATTATTATTAATAAGACAATACCATTATCAAAATGTACTTAAAATAGTATTGTACTTTTAGGTCTGTCCTATTTTTGCCAGTGATATACATATATATATATTTTTTTCTCCTGTTTTGAACTGAAATACAATTTAAAAGCATATTTTTAGAAATTAAAAGAGTTTGTGTTTACAATAATAATGTCAATGACTATTGTTTGATTCTCTGTCTCATTATTTTTAATTTTAAAAAATTGCTTTCGGGGCAAATTTTCTTGAACGATTAAAATGCGATTAATCAAGATTAATTAATTACAAATCCTCTAATTAATTAGATTAATTTTTTAATCGAGTCCAACCCCTAATTTTTTCTTTTGAGAAAATATTAGAAGAATTATCAGGACACTAATTGATTATCAACACTAGTAGTTAATGGTTGACTCCATGAGCTCAAACAAACGTGTTTTGCATAATTTTCACAGTAGAATAAAACAAAGAGGGAAGTGGGTTTCTTATGTGAGGACGTGTAGCAGGTTGAGGGTTTACTGACACGTTTCTGATTTATGGGACTTTACTTAAAATACCCTGAAACGGATCCAGGGCCACAGATGCTCAGCAGAATTCTGAAACCGGACTCCACAAGGTAAAGCTTATTGTGAAAGGATACGGAGCACATTGGAGGCTAAATGACACACAAGGGGATTACGTTTTAGACCCAGATGGCATTACAGAAAGGCCATCTGCATAGTTAGACTCCAATGAAATCCGATGTATTTCTGTCTGTTTTAGCTGTCAGAAAATATGTTTTAAATAAAGTTAGGATCTTCTGATATTACAACTTCTTTAGAGTTGTTATATTTGAATAAAACACAAGACTCTGAAGACATAAATAATCATAAATGATTAAATGCAGAGTTACTTTACTAGTTTTGCCATATTTATGAAATTCAAAAAGCAAGACCCAACATCACACTTGGGTCTGCTTTAGCCTGGATTCCTCACTGATGGATTTTATCCCAAATTCTGAAAATAAGGACTTGACGGATGAACGTTTGAATGCCCTGGAGGTTTTTTATATTCCTGCCCTCCGGAGAGTTTCAGATGCCTGAAAAATTCACAAGGATCATATCTGACCCCCGAGCAGAAAATTCAGAGTCTGTTTGAAGGAGCGCAGGAAAAGGCCGGGAGATGAGAGGACAGGAGGGGAGGGAGCTACCGGCCACCTGCCACCATGAAAGAAGGACGAGGGAGAATAGGAAACGAGGGAGACGGGAGTCTTTGTAAGCAAACGAGTCAAAAGCAGAGACATGAATTAGTAGTGTGATGGAGCGCCTCTCTGCTGCAGCTGAGTGAATCTGTTCCTTTATCAAACGCAGGCAGAGCGATTCAGGACAGAGCCAACTCTCGCTCCCTTTCTCCTTTTTCCCCTCCTCTCTCGTTTAATCAGCTCCTCTTTCCTCATGGAGAGCAGGCCATCTGTCAATGCGTCCTCCAACGATGCACACAAACACCAGAGCAGGACCGGCACGCAGAAAGATTCAAATCATCTGTAAACACAGTTGGTCCTCACTAAGTCCCACATTCAAGAGAACATTAGAACTCAGCTAATCCCCCCCTCCCCCATCTGGCTGATTGGACCAGGTCCACGCCTCACTCTACCATGGTAATTGGGTAGTTAACCAACTGACCAGAATGGGAAGATTATTTAAGGTCGTTCTGACTGGTTTGCTCTCCAATACTAATGAGGATGAGTGTTAACCCTGAGACCCCAAAGAATAAAAGACGTTCTGGGAGAATGGATGGCACCTCTGGGGATTAGATGATGCTTGGGGTATAGAGATCCACAGATTGAAACAATTTAAACTTCTAAAAATAGCTCCAGATAAATAGCATCACATTCATTTCCTGAGTTTTCCCAGAACTGGAGTAAAGCTTTTTGCAATAGCATATTAGCTTGGCTAGCCATCCTATATACTGTATGTAAATATATAGTCTGGCCACGACCCATCGATAGAGCTCAGTCATAGGGGCAAAATCTCCACATGCAGTTGGACAGCGCTAGGACCAATCAGAGCAAAGATTCATCGCTACGGAAATCAGTCAATGGGGAAGAGGCAGAAGCAAATGCATATTTTTTAACTAAAAGACTTAAGAACCTCTATCTGTTATTGTCTCTAAGAAAAGCCCAAGTCTAAACAGTCCAAAGTTGATGTCAAAGTGTCGATCCTCCATCGTAGCTCTGGCAATAAGCCTGCCCAACATCTCTACAAACATAGAGTGCTGTGATAGACCACCCTAAAGGTACAAGGAGTATTGCTTTCTGAGAGTGTAGGGTTAGGGAAGTGGTGAAAAATATTATATCTTCACATATTTTAAAGTTGTGGATCACTGAAAAAACATTATTTAAATTTCTGATTATTATCACTGAGTTTTTCATGCAGGCTGAACATGAAAATAGTCTCCTCCACCTATCTCCTGCATTAGCTTCTGATAGAAAATAGACTCTAGGTGAAACTCTAGGATTAGAAAATCCTGACAGATCTACGTCACACTGTCACTGAACATTCATGGACTCACCCATCTAGACTCACGACGGGGAAGGCTGTTGTTGGTTTAGCGTCCAGGAAACAGCAGAGAACGTCTGGGCTAGTAGAAGCTAACCGTTAGCATTAGCAACTCCACCACACAGCAGAACTCCTCCAGGCTTGTGTTATTGGTGGAGATAAAACATCAACGTTGCAGAGCAAACAGAGTCAGTGGTAGAGTCGTGTTGCTGTTAGCCAATCAGAGGAGAGATGTCCACATATCAGGAAATAAGAGTCCAAATCTTTTCATCTGAAGTTACTTTCTCCTCCTGCTGACGGAAAAAAAGTATTTTTGTCTGACAAACTTTTATCTGAGACCTACGATCTAAGGATGTCCTAAAATGTACACTGTACTAGATACATTGGAATCACCTTAAACCATAAACAACTAGATCATAACGTTTCAATCAACCCATATATGAACTAATTGGGTTGGCTCTAAATGGATATTAAGAATAAATCCTGCCAGCTGATTGCTGCTTTGGGCTACATCCCAAAATAGCTCCTCCTTATGCCTCATGTTTTTACTCATAGCTTCAGTATCAGACTCTCTACTGCTGACTTTCAGACAACAAATAAATATAAATCATGTTATAAATGTGTATATATATATATATTTATAGACACGTTGTTCCCTTTTTTCAAACTAGAATTACCGTTTTATATAAAAAAAAACAAGAGGGTGAGCCATCTCCCAGCAATTTCATCATAAAAGCATTTGATGCCACAAGAAGCGCCCAAGAACCTGAGGCATGCCTCACAGCTGTGGGTGTCCAAATCAGAGGAGAATGCACAGATTTGACCTGCAAATAAGTCCTGCAAGCAAAAAGCCTCTGAGCAGGGCAAACAGCATTAAAGAAAAAATACATCTTTGTTGCACATCATGTGATATTATGCAGGTTCTAAAGAAGCACAACGATCCCAGCAAATTTTAATCGCAGGAAGCAGAGAGGAACTCGAGTCACAAATGAAATTTCACTCAACAGCTCACCAGCGCTGTCCAGCTGTCACATCCTCTACCTGTGGAGTGCAGACAGGAGGACTGACTGTCACGCTGTGAAAATCACTGCAGCTTTTAAAAACTTGGAACAATTTCAGGATTCTACAAATAACAGGAAGACATTGATACGGACTTCCCTGTGCTCTTCTGTTATTGATAACAGCCACAACAGCTGTGGTTATGATTATCTACCATGCATGGCCAACTTAGACACAGAAACAAAAAGTTGAGAGTGAAATAGTCAGCTATATTTCTGCCCGTTTAAATCAAACTGTCAGACTGGGTACTGAATGCTAACCATGTAGTGATGACGCGCTCCTCTAAGGTCAAACGGAGTACAAATGAAACCTTACTTGCAAATGAAAAACTATCATAGCAAGGACACATCACTGCACCAACGATGCATGGAACAGAATTTGCAAGCAGAAAAAGTAGGGCAAAGGTGCAAATCTGTGCTGTGCACTCAAATGTGATCCTATACCAGCACATGCATGTGATGAACAAGCAAAACCTGCACTCTGAAAGTGAGCTGATGAACAGTGTTTGATGTTAAACATTGACAAACTAAAGTAACAGCATTTAAATTCAGTTTTCATACATGCACCCACTTCTTCTTTGAATCTAATTAAATACCAGAGAGTAGGGCTCCTGTAGTCTTTGCACTGATACAGACTGAGAACTCGGTGGACACAGTGTAGCGGCTGCCTCACGCGGTCTGTCTGCTCCAGTTACCACGTCTTCTACCGCCTGTTAAAAATGTTTGTGTAAATTAACAAAGTCTGGAAATAAAAGCTGTGACAGCCCTTCTGCATCAGAGTTACTGCCGCCTCAGTGCCACCAACAGCAGCTGCTGCAAAGACACTGCACTAAAATACTGACAGAGACGACTCTGTACCGAAAATGTCTTTTCTAGTTTACTAGTTTGTCTAACTCAGTGAAAACATAATGTCTCTTTGTCATAGCGGGTGCTTTTAAATCAAAGCAGTGATAAAGACTCTGAGGGTTACAGGGACCTATGTTGTGATTGAGCTCCACATTCAGCACACCACGTCACTTATGCACGTTGTTTTGACCTAAAATATATTTAATCCGGCTAGGTTTAGTGACATTATGTTCTGTATTTTGTATTTGTGTAAAAATAAATTTGTGTTTAGAAACCCAAACTGAGGGTTGTAACTTTTCAAACGCATGTATTGATGTTTTTATACCTATTGGTGCCACAAGGGGCAGCACCTCCCTGCAGAGATGCTCATTAATGCCAAAGAAGTAGTCGTTCTTAGACTAATAGCGTAATCTAATGTTGACGTCACCGCGCAAGTGCTGCTGGGTGCTAGTGCTGCTGGGTGCTAGTGCTGCTGGGTGCTAGTGCTGCTAGGTGCTAGTGCTGCTGGGTGCTAGTGCTGCTGGGTGCTAGTGCTGCTAGGTGCTAGTGCTGCTGGGTGCTAGTGCTGCTAGATGCTAGTGCTGCTGGGTGCTAGTGCTGCTAGATGCTAGTGCTGCTGGGTGCTAGTGCTGCTGGGTGCTAGTGCTGCTAGATGCTAGTGCTGCTAGATGCTAGTGCTGCTTGGTGCTAGTGTTGCTAGATGCTAGTGCTGCTGGGTGCTAGTGCTGCTGGGTGCTAGTGCTGCTAGGTGCTAGTGCTGCTGGGTGCAAGTGCTGCTAGGTGCTAGTGCTGCTTAGTGCTAGTGCTAGCAGCTCAGTGGCCTAGTGGTTTGAGTGTCCGCCCTGAGACTGGGATATCGGGGTTCAAATCCTGGTCGGGTCATACCAAAGACTTTGGAAAAATGGGACCCAATGCCTCTCTGCTTGACACTCAGCATTAAGGGGTTGGGTTGGAGGGTTAAACCACCAAATGGTTCCCGAGCGCGGCTGTGTCTGCAGCTCACCGCTCCCCCAGGGGATGGGTCAAATGCAGAGAACAAATTTCACACACAGTGTGTGTGACAACTAATGGGACTTTAACTTTAGTGCTGCTGGGTGCTAGTGCTAGACAAACAAACCGCATATACCAATTGATAAAACACAGACAGAGCGTTTGGACGTCGATAAAAACAACCCAACAGACACCATATTCAAACGTTTATGCTCAAATAGTTGCTCATTACTCACAGTGCTCAAGTAACATTTTCTCCAAGTTATTTTTTTACTCTTAGGTTATTATTTGTGTCACTACGTTTTACATACCACCCACCTCTGGTCAGGTCTTTTTCATCCACGTTTGGATGCTGTATGGCCGAGACGTTCAGCTGGACGTCTTCATTTAAACCGCTGCCTCCTGGATAACTTCACATCTGAGAGAGTTGCTAGTATCAGCTCGTGATTCTCGGACATAGGACTTTTCCCACCCTCAAAATATATGGAACAAATAAACGTGCACCCCTTCATCTCCTCCACACTGTGAAAATTTGCTTTTCCTGTCTTTAGCTTGACCCGTTTCCCTTTCCAGCTGTTTCATGTGGTCGCAGACCTTACCCGGCTTTGGAAAATGGATAAAAAATGTCCCCTCTGATGTCCAATCTGGGTATCTAGAGTCCAATTAGCACCTCCCCCAACAGCGGTGCTTAGTTCTTTCCTGTTTGAACATCTTTAGGAGACGAAAATACAACTTTGAGACGAGCGGAGTGACTCAGACCCATAGGCACCCATGCAAAATACACGGTTGCTTGTCTAAGGCTACATCCCACAATGCATTATGATGTCATGATCTATTTTTAGCTACTGTAGAATACGCTATTAGAGCATGAGCAGAAAAATGTTCAATAGTTGGGTTAACAAATGAGGCAAGTGAACCTGAAGTGGCTGGTAATCTCGAAGACCAGGTTTTCTGGAACATGAATGATTTCATTGTTTTTCTTTTTTTAAAGGATAAACCTTTCAATAAACCAGAATTTAATAGACTCCACACACCTTTGTAGGATGGCTAATTCAAAAACTGAATAAAGTTTAAAAGCAATTAAAAGCTGGATATTATCAACGTAGCAGGGATAAAGGAAGCAGATGAAGCCACAATAAAAGAGGGGCAAGAACAGAACTTTGTGGAACACCATGTTAGAGAGCAACTAGTAGTATTTGAGCAGCAAGCCTAATACATTTAATGTTTTTGTAATTTGTGTCCAGAAAATGATAATTCTAGATGTTTTTGATACTTTTTTCGTTTAAAATAATTTATTAATGATGTGAAATTTTTACACAATAATGATTTTGAAAGAAAAACAGAGACTGGATACAACTGAAATATTGTGTTAATAAATCCCAGACTGGCTTACCTGCATGTTTCTGTTTCACTAATTCTCTGTTCATTACAACTGAGGCCTGTGGCATGACATCTCTGTCAAATGTTGTCAAATTAATATCAAATTAATATTAAATTAATCAAGGAGTTTAATTGACCTATGATAATGAGTTCAAATGATGCTTCAGGGTGGGGTAAACTAACAGATTATTATACTAATTTCAATATCTGGTTGCACTCATGCACAGTGCTGCATAATAAATAAACTGGTGCAGCTTAATGACTAAATAAAATGAGGAAGGAATGAGTGTTCAGAGACCACAAAGACTTTCTGGCTAATTAGAGTGCTCGTTTCTATTCATCAGCAGTCACGAGATGCTTTTCAGTAACCCGTTTCCGTCCCTCAAAGACAGACTTTAAAGATAACCTATAGCAAATGTGGAAAATGTGTTGAAGCAGGGAAACGGCTAAAACGAGCTTGATAGGGACAATTTTTACTCCACACAAAAATAGCATGAGATGATCAGTAAACAGTGTGAGGCAACCTGTATGCTCCACAAAAACACAACTCAGCAGAAAAATGGTGTTGCTGGACATTCTGCTCAGCTTTATGGCTTTTTGTCAGACTCTGAACCAGGAAATGGCTGCAGGCAGTGAAGCAGCAGGCAGAACGCTCCAGAGCAACCAGTGACTCCGCCTCCTAGCCAATTAGCCTTTCGCCGGCCCCGCCCCCAGAACGGCTATTGTCCAATCACACATCATAGCAACCGTTACTATCTGACAACTCCAGACAAAATGATGAAGCTAAGCCTAATTTACTACTAAGCATTAGCCTCGATAGTAGTCGTGTCTCCTTCATTTCCCTTCAGAACCTCCTCATCGAGCTCAACCAGCAACAGCCAAGCATGAGTGCTCCCCCCGCCCGCGGCTGGGTGGAGGTCCGCCTCCCAGACTATCCAAGACCCTTTATAAGACACACCGTGCTGACAAATCAACCGTGTGTCTTATAAACGCACATTAAGCCTTGGCGCAACAGCGGGTGGTGTCATGATCACGTGATGAATTAATGCCGAGCTCCGGCCGGGAACTAAAAATAAAAGTAAACACGGGCATAAAAAGTTACATTTTATAAACAGACTCAGCTGAGATGATAAACTGGAGCGATGCAGAGCGCCGGGAGCTTTTCTCCGTTAGAGCTGCCTGCAGCTCAGATCATCTGACAGCTCACAGGGACACTGCGTCGCCGCCACCGCTCCTCGGATCCACGCGTCCCCGGACGCCGGACCTTCTCCCAAACTCCCAACTCCTTGTTCCCTGCTACGCTTCGCTCAGCCGAGCCGACACTAATATATCCCTCCACTGCATACTGTAACCCTTTTGCCTCGATCTGGATGATATTGAGGAGAAATTGCTCCAAAAAATGTCGCTGACACGCATCTGTCTACTTCTTTCCATCACGGAAATCTGCGGAGCTGCAGTATTTGATCCACTTATTGTCAGAGTTGGCAACAGTAACTAAGGGGGGCGGGGCTTGGCGAAAGGTCAATTAGCGGCCATAGTTGCGCTGCCGGCCCAACTCAGCCTTGCCAGGGACCTCAACGGAGCAGGGACTAAAAATTGGGGAGAAAGTAGAGGGAAAATACCAAACCGTGCTCTTGGAAACGTGGTCGGACCGAGCAGCACCAGTCCGAGTTACTCTGAGTAGAGCTCTTCAAAGACTGGCCAAAGAGACACAAACCCAAGCTCGAAACAGAACGTTTCCAAATTTGACATTTAGTTATCTTAAAAATGTGTCTTTAATGGACTGAAACTGATTACTGAACAGCACACAGAGAGCTGGTGGCCCTGATCTAGATTGGATTCATTGATTAAATCATTAAGCGTGTATCACTTCAATAAGCAATTTAGTACGAAATGAGAACAAATGTCCGCCATCATAGTACGCCATTATGTTGTTTATATACCTCATTAATGTTAGAATGTGGAGGAGTTTAAATATCACGAGTGAAGGAAACATGGATCAAAAGATCGATAGGTGAATTGGTGCTGCGTCTGCAGTGATGCGGGCGTTGTACCGGTCTGTCGTGGTGGAGAGAGAGCTGAGCCGGGAGGCGAAGATCTCGATTTACTGGTCGATCTATGTTCCTACCCTCGCCTATGGTCACGAGCTTTGGGTAGTGACCAAAAGACTGAGATCATGGACACAAGCAGCTGAAATGAGTTTTCTCCGCAGGGTGTCTGGGCTCTCCCTCAGAGATAGGGTGAGAAGCTCGGTCATCCAGGAGGGGCTCAGAGTAGACCTGCTGCTCCTCCACATCGAGAGGAGCCAGTTGAGGTGGCTCGGGCATCTGGTTAGGATGCCTCCTGGTGAGGTTTTCTGGACAGGAGACCCATGGGAAGACCCGGGACACGCTGTAGGGACTATGTTTCTTGGCTGGCCAGGGAACGCCGGTCATCCTGGAAGAAAGATTCGAAGCTCGCTAAACTCACAGCCTTTTTCTTCTCTGTGTCTGGTTCGATGACGTCATTATGGTGAGACGCATTTGTAGTTCTGCATGTCTTTTCACACAAAACCTAAAATAACTGTTGCCGCCACTCAAAAATAAGCATCAAAAGGTGTCTTTAAAATTCACGAACATCATGTGTGATATCCATGGCACAGATCAAACGGGAAAATAGCCTTTATAGCCTCATTGACTTGTATTTCTTTTTTCTTATTTCAGGAGACCCATGGTCCGGAAGTAGAGGGCGTGACTTAGGCTCCCTATAGCAAGTAATAATAACAATAAAATGGACCATTTATGTTATTGTAGCAGATATAAAATTATATGTTTTATTTTATAATATAAATATTTTTGCAAAGAAATAAAATTGGCCCTTGCCACTTGTGACTCTTCCATTAGACTGTAGACATGTATGGGGACTGGACATGGCAGGTTTTTAATAAAAGTACTCATCCTAAAACTCTATCTGGATGCTTTAAGGCCTGAAATGGTTTGATGCAAATTTGAAAAATAGTCTAAAAACTTCCTCTTACTGGACGGACCTCCACGCAACATCAGCACCGAGGAGACTGAATCACCCATCAGACATGATTTGCATAACCTGCACTCAAGCTATTCCTCTGTTTGACTACGGAAAAAAGACAAAAACCCTGAAAATGTGACCTTTAAAAAATGTTTGTGTAATTGTACACCATTGCTGCTGAAAACAGAGCCTAACAGATTGCCATCTATTGGTTTTTAAACAGCTTGCATTACAAAACAAGATATATGAGTAAAGCAGCTTAGGGACTTCACATGGAAACAAACACAGCCCCACCTGCTCGCTCAAACAAACGCTCACATGCACAGATAAATGCATAGACGCTCCTGCCACCATTTAGCTTGATCAAAAGCAAACACGTGCACTTTGCACACATCTGCCTCTTTGGCTTGTGTTCTTATCTGAAAGTTCGACTGGCTGTCGGGGCGGAATGAAAGAGCAGGCGGATCAATAAAGACAGTGATAAATGGAGGGATTGAAAGAGGACAGGAAAAGGAAGTAAGGAGGGGGAGGATCAAGAATAGGAAGAGGGGGCAGAGGAGAATCTTGCTCTGTGGCAGAAGCATGACAAAGCTGTGTGCAGACAGAGTGCTGAGCTAGTTGGTTTACTCGCTCTGCAATCGCGTTCTGCTGCAAGTGGACGACATTTCCCTGAGGAAATTTATTACTGAGGTCACCTAGTCTACGCTGCAGACACAAAATACACATCTGCTCACATGCAAATACCCACACATAAGCACTAAGCTGAACACCAGACACCATGACTTCATCTTTTCTGAATATAGCTGACACAACGTAGACTGTTGCACGCCACGTCTACCAACCAACCACACATACACACAACAACACGGCACCATAGAAAGTGTCTGCATGACCCAGATTCAAGCTTTAATATCTTGACATATAGCCTCCAGCCTGTCCATCAGCAAATCCCCAAAGCCATGCCCATGTCACCAACGTTGTTCTATTGCTGACCTCTGACCTCAGAATTTAGAGAGGATAAAAGAGGATTTTCTTCTTGGACACAATGAACTAGTATTAATGAAACTGAATAATCCCACAGTTATTCCATTTATTTTGTCTTGGATGTTTAAGGCTAAAGAGAAAGAGGTCGGCTTGATGAAATCTCACCAGGCAAGGCTTTGTACCGTATCGCTATGAATAACATAAGAAAGCATTTTATTTGCCAATATATACGAAGCTCCTTTACTACCCAGGATACATCTTAAAATTTATGCTTTTTTGGGGTGGGGGTGGGGGGTTATATAACAACTAAATAAAATCTTTGTCCAGACAATCAGCAGTGATTCAAACAGAAACACTGGGTTTCCCGTGCCACACTAAACAGTCTGCATTATCAACATATCAGCCAGTTATTTAGCTCAGGAAGTTTAATCTTTATGAACTGGTCCAATTTTAGATGATGCTGATCTTTAGAACAGTAAGTGATTTTCACTTACTATTTCAATACATTTGCAGTGGTCTCTAGTATAAACCAATGCCTTGTGATTTGATCTCTGTAGGAAAAAAGCTGTTCCAGGAAGTAGAAGTCAGCTGGAGCAGAAAACGGCAGGATTTGGAGTCTTGCTCATTATTATTTCCTGATATATTGACATCTTATTGGCTAACAGCAACACAACTCTGACACAGTTTGTTTTGCAACGTTGATGTTTTATCTCCACAAATAACACAAGCCTGGAGGAGTTCTGCGTGTGGAGTTGTGCGTGTGTGGTGGAGTAGGGCTGCTCGAAACTGAGATCTCGATTATTTAAGACGATCTTTAATTATTGTTCATTCATTCATTCATTCATTTGGTCACAACATTGCACAGGGCACAACCAGAAGAAAAGAAAAGAAAAGAAACAAACAGGATAATCACAAACACAATTCCTGATTCCTCGTGTAAAAGAGCCAACACACTTCTCATAGTTTATAACCAAAAGGGTCTAGGCTGGAGTTTAATTTATTTAATGCTACCCAATACAAAACCCAATTTGATAAAACAAATACTGCTGACAACAAAAGAGAGCTATACAGCGCAAACATTTGTAATATAAAAGTAAATAGAAACATATAAACTTCTATGTTGTAGTGAACCTCCACTACCTGCTGTATAATAATGATTTAGTCGTGTCCAGCGGTGCCGTAGGGGTGTCTGTACAGCAGCACGATGCAACATGTCGCTCAGAGAGATGAACTATTATCATTTACCAGCATGAGAAACTTGAGGGGTGGCGTGAGAGTCAAATGCAACTCTCACACTCATCATGTGAGAGTTTGCATCTCTGCTAAAATATAAATCCACTTCAGCGATGGCTCGCTGTCTTAAATTTATTTTGCTTGTACAACAACTGTTTTCAGAGCGAGTGAGATCCACCAAGAAAGGTTTCTGACTGGACAGTAGATGTAACATGATCATGCTGCACATGTGCATCATGTGTGTTTTGCTAACCTGCAGAGAATATCAGTGTCAAAGTTATACAGAAAGTAGCTAAGGGTCATCAGAAATGTCGCTAGCTTGTTCACTTGACGGGAAAAAAGTCATGAAGGGGGTCTGAAAAGTTGTCAGCAACAAAGTTGCTAAGTAGGCAACGCTGTGTGGGAGGTGCGCTCGATTTGCAACTCGGAGTAGCGCGGAAGCAAACCGCGAGGGAGGAGCAAATAATCAGCTCTTGTAGTTTTTATAATCATTCAAAACCCGGATCATAACAGAAATTACAATTTGAATAAGCAAGCAGCCTGTTGTGGAGCTGCTAACGCTAATGGTTAGCCTCTACTAGCCGAGGACGCACCCTGCTCTCTGGTTCAGCCTTACCCGTCACGAGCCAAGATGGCCGAGTCCATGTGTGATCGTTTCCAGTGTGACGTAGATCTGTGTGGCTTTTTCTGACCCGAGCGTTTCTCCGTCTATTTTCTACCGACGGCTAATGCAGGAAATAGGGGTAGAAGACTATTTCTACATTCAGCCTGCAAACAGTTTCTCAGTGAACTGCTCTGTAAAAAACTCACTTTAAAATTTCTGGCTTAAATGCATTTTTTACCCATCTGTACGTTTTCATCCAATTATCCAAATCCGGGTCACAGGGGCTCCAGTCCGATCCACGGATGCTGAATGTATCTTTCCTTTTGCATAAATCCTTTTCATAAATACACACATAAATAGAAACATATAGAAGGCTATATGGTTTGAGCAGCTTTTTGACATGGTAATTGGTAAAGTGTGCACAGGCATGGTGCAGAGGTGATTCAATAGCAAGATCCAAGCTAAATGTCAACATGGCATTGAGGCTGTGGTTTGACCTCTTTCACGACAAACAGTCTTAAGTATTGTCTGTCCATCACTGAATGCTTCAACTGTTACTATAATCGTCTTCAATAGTTCATGTTGTGTTGATCTGAGTTGATATTTTCTTTCCTTTATTTGCAGTTTGATCTTATAAAATCTAAAATGTTGGACACAAGAGGGTGAGATTGTGATCATTTGATTTATTGCAGTAAAACAAGCACACACACAATTGTTGAGGTAAAATCGCTTCAGTAGTGCAGAACAACCCTCATAAGACCAAAAAGCAACACAACAAGAAAGAGGAGAAAATGTCCAGAGATTTCCTTCCTTGGGCATGTTTCAACACCAAAACGTGTTCCAAGAGCTGGCAGAGGGATGTTTTGATTTTCTCCCAATTGAGCAAATAAAAGCAGTTAAGCAGCAATTACTTCCCCTTAAATCACCTCCTCGTATCTTCTCTCCATCTTAAACATGCTGACCCACGCATTTGCAAAGGTCATGAGTAAACTCTCATAACTGCACTCATGCACATGTGCACAGATCTGCAACGCCGGTTTGTATTTTCCAAATCTTAAAGCCGCACCGTCTACGATAAATATTTTAATTTCAAGTTATTAAATAATAATGGCGTGTCTCGATTTAAATTCAGACATGAAGGAGCACTTAAACAAACACTTAAAAAGGGCTGAGTAGACAGTGACTGGCTGTGAGAGATGTCAATCTGCAGCAGAGGACAACAAGAGCTGACTGGGTCAAGGCCATGTGTGTCAGTGTTTCTATTCTGAGAACATGGATGACTTATTTAAAGCATCCTGTCTCTCCTGAAACCCACAACGCCCCGTCGTCTGGCCGAGCAGACTCCCTCTCCCTCCAGAGCGTGTACCGCACACGAGCAGCACGCGTTAGCGTTCACACCTGTACGACAGCCAGTCTAGACCCTGCACTCAGCTCCACCCGTGGTTTGTTTGATCCACTCAAGTAGTGGGAGAATGACTGCTTCTTGTCAATCAGGAGGAAGCGCCTAACAGTTTTTCACCGTTTTTCACAGTTTGCGTTGTGAGCCGATGTGCCGATGGCCGGAGAGAACGAGCGGAGCTCTGCAGCCAGCAGACTGCTCTAGCATGATGTTATGCATGAACGAGTGATTAATTCAGCTCTGTTTGTGTGTGTGTGTGTGTGTGTGTGTGTGTGTGTGTGTGTGTTGCTATGGTAACTTGAGTGTAGGTTGGGTTGTCCCATGGAGAACACTCGCAGCTTGCTGCAAGGCCAAAGGCCCTGCCTCTTGAGAGTGTGATACTGGCAGCAAGTGCAGCACCAGCTCAGAGCCAGGGCACATCTCAGACATTCAGAGGATAATCCGTCCCCTCACCTGATTTTAAGTTTATTTTCGATTTTCTGTGTCAACGAAGATTTCCTACGAAGCACAAAAGCATGAGAGTGAAGCGAGTAACGGGAGGCCGTCCAGCCGTCTCTGCCCTCACGCCAAATGCTGACGGCTCTGGAGCCAATCCAAGCTTCCTGCTGGATGACGTCTGTTGCTTCTGCCTTAATGCCCTGCTGTGTATTAATGTGCACAGACTAACAAATGTAATTAACTTTCAGTAAGCTTTTACCAGAGGAATCAGGCAAGTAAGCGCATTTCTCTTTAAAGTCATAGATTTGGGAGATGCAAAAATAATAACAGCTGCAGGAAGGAAAGGCGGCTAAGTATCTGGTGAGAATCGAGCAGGTTTGCTGAGGAGTTAAATGTGGCTTCATCTGAATAATTTAACCACAGGTGCAGGAGTCCTGCTGACCCAGTGGACATCTGGAATATGACGATCCACCCTGCAGAGTAATTAGAGTGCTCTAACGCTCCATCATCTCATTAATATCCACAAACACCAGCGAGCTGTTTGATTCTGCATAATGTCCTCAGGGTCGAAAGGTGAATTTTGACAAGCTCTTACTGCTCTCGCCCAACACAAATGATCCCCGCTGTATTAACTCTCTCCTATTAAAATAACCAGTCATGCAGAGCAACAGAAAGGTTTTGGTTTGGAGTTGAAAAGAGAAGTGAGCGCAGCCGCTTCTGCAGGATCCTGCGCTCAGCAGAGAGATAAACACACTTTTTACACTCGGATACACACAAAAATTAGCCCATCAGAGGAATTGAACAAATGACCTTTCCAATTCCACGAGCGCAGGGGAAGAATGTTGTCGGAGTTTTGGGTGCTTCTACATGAAGCCTGACTAATCTGTGTGTTCTCCTCCAGCCAGCGATAACACGGAAACCCTCCTATTCAAGCTCGCTCGCTCATCAGCAAAGTAAAACTTCCCGTTACTTCAGCCTTTGCACGAAAAGACTCTCTGCTCTGACTCTGCCTGAGTTGGACACAAATCCTTGGGCCATACCTCAGGGAAGAATAGTGGGATTTAACGCACCATCTGATGCACACTTCAAGCCAAACTGAATCCTTGCCTTTGCCCAAATTTCTGGTTTTAGCTCCTAAATCTGTCCAGAAAGTAGCATTACCTAAACTTAACCAAGGATTAAGAGAACCAAGAATAAATGTGAGGAAAATTGGTAAGTGGCCTGTATTTGATATAGCGCCTTCCAGAGACACAATAAATCAAAATATAAAATCAGGTAGGCTAGAAAAGTCAATTGCAACCCCACATGGTCCGTTTTCAATAGTACGCCGGCTGTTGCAACTGTAGGCTGCACAAAAACGGGCCTAGTTGCTCCCTCTGCATTGACTTTGCAGAGTGAGGAGACCCATCCAATATGGCGGGGAAGCTGTTACGTGTTCATGTCTATGCCTCCGACCACCACCAGCAGGTAATGTGGGTTAAGTGTCTTGCCCAAGGACACAACGACAGCGACAGACTGAGCGAGGCCCGAACCCGCAACCTTCCGATTGCAGGGTGGGCACTTAACTCCTCTGCCACCATCGCCCAAAGGAAACTAAAACTAAAGTTTCGTATTTTAGTTTATTTAGCGTTACTATAAACATATCTATAAACACACAGCCCACACTAGGAATCACCCTGTAGGTGTGTTTTAGGTGTCAGAGAAACAAAAAGATGAGAATTTAGTCCAAACAGGAACTCTTGCTCACCTGTTTCCAGTTGTCGTAAATAATGACTTTGCTGTCCTCGTCGTCTACAGTCACTGTGCTCTCGTAGCCCTCACCTGCAACCACAAGAACGACACGCACGTCACAACGTGAAAGAGAAACCGTTGAGTTCATGGCAGGCTTACAGAACAAACAGCAGGTAAACAGGCCTGTGCTGACAACGTTTTAGCAAAGATGAATCATCTAACTGAGTCCAAGTCGCTACAGAAGCAGGAGCTCAACATCTGTCAAACTAAAGATGAGGGGATGTTTCTTTTTGCACTTGACCCTGAACCTGCGCCCTCACAAAAGCCAGCTTTCAGTGCTTTGACCCAACAGCAGATGGCCGTCTGTGCAAAAGCTGCAAAGAAGTTTTAAAAGATGATTAAACAAATAGTTCAAAAATATATTTTTACTCTGCAAATGGAGAAAGAAGCACGACACATTAGGGCCAGTGGGAAAAAGAGCTTAACATTGATACAATTGTACCCAGTTGGACTTTTATATTTATTTATTTATTTATTTATTTATTTATTTATTTATTTATTTACTAAGACTTCTAGCTGTTTTTATTGAGTAAACTATAAAACAGTCTTTTGGACGCTTTCACAACAGGGTCAACAGTGGAACTCAAAGAACTTCCTTCAATCCTTCACAATAAGAGTCTCAGACATGTATGTGTTCCTCCAAACATCTGAATCTCATAAAAGGGTTTAAGTTTCACCAGAGACCAGTGTTGTTAAACTCGGGCTATTCTTGAAACAGACTTGATTTTGGAAAGTCTTTTCGCTCTAATCGTGTCTTGTTATGTTTTACTGACACATCATACGCAGCTGTGGTAATGCACTGGGAGGTCAGTAAATATATTTTTAGTATGTTTTACTCTAGTTTTGTAGAATAAGCACAAACGCTGCAACCTGAGCTTTAACGAAGGCCTGTCAGAAGCCTGCAGGCCTCCACCTGGGGGTGAGGATGGCTGATCGACTGAGAGATCGAGGCTGGTGCTGATTAGTCCTGGTGGTACAGTGAGTGGTGTTCTGTTGACGGACAGGTTCACCCCCAGAGCAGAAAGCAAAGCAGAGTAAAACCTGAATTTAGCTACTTTAATGTGATTCAATCTAAAAAGCTGAGTTTTGTCTGCAGTTAGACCACGCTGTTTCACACCAAAAACTACCTCTCTGTGCACACACACACACACACACACACACACACACACACTTAAATAAATAAATAAATGCCTTATAAGATAAATGGAATGTTGACTCGTGGTAACCACAGAGCTCTGAGGACAGCACTTGTCAGACAACAGAACACTTGTGACTGCGTTCGATACGCTGTTTCACTTCTCCGTTTTCTGATTGTTTGGGACAGATTGTTGAGATCTGTGTCACAGTTTTATCTTAAAAACGCAGCAATAATTCATACAACTTCTTGAAAATGGAGAACACACAAAAACTTTCTTGGTTTGAAATGGTGGAACTAGGAATTTAAGTCAGTTATGATTAAATCATTGACTTTTCTCCTGATTTGGAGAGTCCTAGCCCACGACCAGAAAACCGGGAATGTGCTCCATGTATGAGTTTCAAGGAAATCCCTTTAAAGAACAGCAGACCTCTGCTGTTCCCAAGGGTTCACAATCCCAGGTACACAAAAGGGAGACGAACCCATACCAGACTTCTGTTTGTACACAGGATATTTGTTCCCAGTCCTACAGAAGGGAGCTAAACCAGTACCAGACTTCTGGTTTTACTCAGAAATCTTGTTCCCAGTACCAGAGAAGGAAGGTAACCCACTACCAGATGTCTCCTGTGCTGACGGTTGTCGTTCCTGATACCACACAAGGTAGAAAAGACAAAAGAACTGTATTTTGTCAGTAATTTATTTGTCTGTCTCAGGAGAGGGAAGTCTGGGCCTCTATGCTAAAGCCGCTGCCCTCGCGACCCGACCTCAGATCAGCGGAAGAAAATGGATGGATGGATGGATGGATGGATGGATGGATGGATGGATGGATGGATGGATGGATGGATGGATGGATGGATGGATGGATGGATGGATGGATGGATGGATGGATGGATGGATGGATGATGTTTTTTATAATGTATTTATTTGCAACGTTTTTTATACTTAATTTATATATTATTATAACTTATTGTTATGTTTGTAAAAGATTATCTATATTTTTGCATATATATTTTTAATATATTTATTTTTTTATTAGTGAAAAAAATCCCTTCTGCTGAATCGCCACCTTATCGTGGTGGAAGGGTTTGAGTAGGGATGTGAGGCAGTAGAGCCCCATGGCAGCATCAGAGGATGCAAAAGATGACTTTAGTATGATAAGTCGCCTTCAAATCAAAGTTTTTATGGGCCAAAAATTAATTTACTTACATTATTCTCTATGAAATAACACACACACACACCTGTGATAGTCTACACTAGCTTTAACCCAACATCCTGCCTCCTACCAAACACACGCCAACAAAGGAGCAACAGTCAGCCTCCAACAGGCAGTCTGTGGGGGATAACAAAGTCAAGAAAGCCAATTAAAAAGAAAAAAAGCCTAATTTGAAGCTGACAAGATCCAGAACACTGACACGTCTCTGATGAACAAGAAACTACAACCAGATGCTGAAGCATAAAACTGGACCAGAGGGAAACAACAATACCTTGGATTTGGTAGACGATAAGCTGCTTTTCCTCTAAATCCTCCGAGATTTTGTGCTTTAAAAATAATTTTAATAAGTTTTCTTTATGAGGGCCTTTCTTTACACTGGATTAAGACTTCGCTATGCTCTGTACAAACAAGAAAACCTGTCAGGAGCTAGCTGGACTGCTGCTATTCTCCTAAATGGTTTCCCTTCTCTTCTGCTCTTTGATCACATAACACATTCAGACTCTCTTGGATCCCGTTAAGATCATGCAACGTTGGTTTACTACTGGTGGCGTGATGTGGTCGTAGCCTAGACACGAGGTGGTCGGTCCAGACCCACAGCCACAACAACCTCTAACGGTTCAATACGTAAGCTTTTCTAATGAGTGTTCATGTGTTTGGATTTCACAAGGATGTCTCCTCCACAGTGAGTTTTATTTAAGCTTTTCTGAAAGCAAAAACCTTGAGTGTGTTATACTGAAAGCTCTCGTTCACTCGTTTTTCAACATGTTTGCTGTGGTCTCGAATATGAATGAATGCCTTGTGAGTCGTTTGTGTGGAAAAAAAGCTCTGGCGCTCCTGTTTCAGAAAGCAGAAGTTATCCAGAAGAGTGGGGGGCAGAAAACTGCAGGATTTGGAGTCTTAATCATTATTAATTATTGATATTCTGACATCTCTCCTCTGATTGGCTAACAGCAACTCGACTCTACCACTGACTCTGTTTGCTCTGCAACGTTGATGTTTTATCTCCACCAATAACACAAGCCTGGAGGAGTTCTGCTGTGTGGTGAAGTTGCTAATGCTAACGGTTAGCTTCTACTAGCCCCGACGTTCTCTGCTGTTTCCTGTTGCTAATGCTAACAGTTAGCTTCTACTAGCCCCGACGTTCTCTGCTGTTTCCTGTTGCTAATGCTAACAGTTAGCTTCTACTAGCCCAGACGTTCTCTGCTGTTTCCTGGATGCTAAACCAACAACAGCCTTCCCCGTCGTGAGTCCAGATGGGTGAGTCCATGAATGCTAATTTTTTATGTGATGTAGATCTGACTGACTTTTCTAATCCGAGCATTTCCCCGTCTAGTTTCTATCAGTGGCTAATGCAGGAAATAGGGGTAGAAGACTATTTTCGCATTTAGCCTGCATGTAAAACTCAGAGTGACCAATCGTATTTCAAAAATAACACAAGTATAATTCTCTACTTGTGGGTGCACCTGCCTCGGCCATAAACAGATTACAGATTGTCCAAAATGCTGAAGTGTGATTCTTGACCAACAAGCCGGCTGAGTCATGTCACCCCGATTCTGGCACGCCTGCACTGGCTTCCAGTCCTGTTTATGGTATGGTTTAAGATCCTGCTTTTTGTTTTTAAAACACTGAATGGCCTTGCACCAACGTACTGACATGTTAAGGCCCCATGTACCAGTGTGCTCACTGAGGTCAGTCCGCCTGTTGCTCTGCACCCCCCCATGATCTATAAAATGAGGGGGGAGCGTGCTTTTGTGCGTGCTGCACCTGTTTTCTGGAATGCCTTGCCTGTTGCAATCCACC
>SSNS01000073.1:1868435-1923435 GCA_006937985.1 Aphyosemion australe
ATAATTTAGTTGTTTTAAAAGCTTTAATCTAACTTGATCTGTTCAGATATGTAGCTCACAATTCTGAATGGTCTCTATTTCTCTGAGCAGAGGCTGTTCAATCTGAAGACTCTACAACAGGTAGGATAATAATTCACTTTACATCACTTTATATCATGGGAAAAGTGCATTTTATAGTGTAAATACTGATACAATAGTTTTCTGGTTCTTTAAAAACTAAATATTATTGTAGCAACAAAGTGTGACGTAACAATAGGGTTGAACTCCTGTAGTGTACAAAGCTGCTGAGGTGTGGCACCTAGTTGTTCGCACGCGCGCGCGCGCGCACACACACACACAGTCCTGGATCAGCACGGCAGCTCAATTAGGTTAATTAACGAGCTAATCAATTAAGCATGCCCTCTGCCTGAGTGACGGGGCCGGCGCGCTGAGCCGGTGTGTCAGGGGTTAATCTCCTCCTCACCACGCAGCCTGTCGGGAAACTGGGGCAAACAATGCAAAATTAATACTACAGGCAGTGTTTTTATTCCTTCTTCTTCACGACCCAATTACAGCAACAGCGCTGCTTTCTGGAACCACGCACCTCTCGGTGCAAACACTCTTTTAACCTGTCGTTCATCATGCGGCAATTATGTCCTGAACTATCTGCGGGAAAACTCATTTAGGGAGGTAAACACTACATGATTAATGGAAATGCTTTTACACTGGGACTTAGTAGGAAATCACATTGGTTCAGAATGATGACGTCTGGGTGCGTAAAAATGAGAAATATGTTCAATTTAAAGTCTGGATGTAAGCATAAATGTTCATAAACGTCTTGAATTTCCCTATAAAGGCTGTAAATAAGACCAACTCTGAGCCGTCATGCCTTGGATGTACCTGCTGGTGTATTCTTGGCTATTGTGCGAAGCGCACGAGGTGGGCGTGAGGAGGGGGGTGGGAAATCGGAGTCAGTCAGCTTACCTGGTCAGCCATGGTGATCAATGGGTCTTGTGTTTATGGAGCGAATGCGGTGTGGCTTAAGCCATCCGTGCTGGCTGCGGACCCACGGCGGCTGCAACACGCGGCGCACAAAGGAGACGCGCCTCGATTCATTGAACGTGATGTTGTTCTTCCAGCTCCGTGGCGTGGAAAACTGAGCTAGTAGTAGTAGGTCGGAGGTGGGAGAAGAAGAGAGGCTACACCTGCGCCTCCGCTGGGAATGATGGGAGACTTGTTAAAGATGGAGAGCGAAAAAAAAAAATACACCAGAACCGATGAACACTCCCTCCAGGTCCTGTGCGCGTCCCACCGGACAGACTCTGCGCCTCCCTCCCCACCTCCAGCCAGACTATACCTGCACCTCTCTCTCTCTCTCTCTCTCTCTCTCTCTCTCTCTCTCTCTCTCTCTCTCTCTCTGTGTGCGTGTGTGTGTGTGTGTGTGTGTGTGTGTGTGTGTGTGTGTGTGTGTGTGTGTAGTGGGAGTTCCTGGTTGGGTTGGAGGTAGATGGAGGGTTATAGCAGGATGCTCTTCCTGATCCAGAATGAATGATCTACCACACCAGATACTAACGGGTTAGTGTGTTATTTATCTTAAAGCAGGGTTGGGTTCACTCAGGTGGATCATGAGGCAAAGTGGCCACTAGGGGGCGCTAGAGAAATGCCTCAAGGCTGCCGGAGGTTCAATATGATGGACATCCCATAATGAAAGCACAAGTAATCTTCTTACTACATGTCTTGAGACAAGTTAAAGTTCAGACTTGTTTCTGTTATTGTAAGGGACTGAGAGGTGAAGCCGGGCAGACGGGTGTCAAACATCAGCATTTTCAGGCACTTTGGACCAGACCAAAGTCATCTACAGCACTAAAAGTACTAAAAGTGTGATTATCTTTCATTGTAGCCTACATTGATTTTCTGCTGGCTAAATGGTAAAATGGCCTGCCCCTTTTCTAAGAACGAGGACTCCAAAGTGCTTTACGCTACAATCATTCACGTTCACCAGCAGCAAGGAGGGTAAGGTGTCTTCCTTTGAATGAAAGTTTCTAACCCCTATTTCACACTAGAAGCAGCAGCGGCGCGGAACGACAGCGTAAACGTCACCGCTTCAAATAAAATCCATTATAGTCTATGGTCCAAACCGGCCATGACACGGAAAATGTTTTAGGCGCGTCCCAGAAGAGGCTTGCCGTACAGTGCCGCTAAAGATATGATCGGGTTTTATTTTTGCTGCAAGCCGCTTCTGGGATGCGTCAATTCCCACAGTTAACATGGGACTAGACAGGAAAATAAAAAAAAACCGTTTATATATATACTACTATATATACTATACTGGTAATGCAATTCCCCACTGTGCAAAGACCTGGTTAGGACGTCCTACAGATGTGGTCTAGACCGACAGACTCAATATAGACATGATCGGCACGTCCATGCGACGTTGGAATGTTTGCAGGGCCATATCTATGTAGATTATTTCTGTACGTGTGACCTAACGGCTTATTTACTCACCACATCGATTGAAAAGTGCAGCAGTGTTTTTCATGGCTTTAATCCTGGCAGTAGAGAGCAACAACATTATATATGACATCAAACAGCGATATCAAACGAGTTTTCCTTCTTCTTCTTGGTTTAATGGTGGACGGCATAAACAAACCGTGACCTCTGAAGTCTCTACGGATTTTGTGATCTCGTGAGTCCAGCGAGGAGCACGGCAGAGAAGCCGCTCTGCAGCTGAGACTCTCCTGGT
Organism: Aphyosemion australe; assembly: GCA_006937985.1. Lineage (NCBI taxonomy): Eukaryota > Metazoa > Chordata > Actinopteri > Cyprinodontiformes > Nothobranchiidae > Aphyosemion > Aphyosemion australe. The sequence continues at coordinate 1,871,158 of SSNS01000073.1, forward strand.
GTCACACGCAGCAAAACTCATGAGGAAACCGTTCTGCTGCTGTTTCACGCCGCTGATGCCTCCAGTGTGACGTAGGGGTTATGCTGCACCTACTGCACTGTAACTGCTCAGTCTTTAACTTTGCTATTTAATTTTATTTCTTACATCCAATTATATTTGTGTATTTTAAAATTTGATTGTATAATCTGCTGTTTTATGTTGTCATGTTGATTTTACTGTTTTATGTTCTTGCTGATCTTGCACCTGGAAAGCACATTGAATTGCTTCTGCGTATGAAACGTGCTACAGTTACAAGAAAACATATGTGAACCTTATTCTTATATTATGATTGATCAAAAATATCAGTTTTAACCCAAATATTACTGTCGTCATTTTCCATATTATGAGTTTCAGGGGCCCAAACTGCTGGATCAAACAAGAAATAGCTTCTGTTGCATTTCTGGGTTACTAAAATATTCAAAATTGGTTTGACTATTTCTGATATAAACAAAATTTGGATAATAAACTCTATAATAAGGGAAATCACTGCATCCCACCTCAAAACCAGTTCTCAAAGCTACAGACAATAATCCTGAATCCAACCATCCCTCTAAGAGAGTGATTTTCCTGGGAGATTGTTTCCAAACACTCTAATGTCATCACAAATGAGCTATGACGCCCATTAACGTAACACTGCCGACTGGAAACACATCTGTGATAGTATGCATTAGTGCCAGCTGTCACTCTGCAGTGACGTTGTCGTGTTCAGTGTGTTTACAAAAGCCGAATAACATCCCTGCTTCTGATCAGACGGAAAATTAAATCAGTCTCAAGTCTTGAGTTAAATCCATCCCAGCTCAGTTTGCTGCTGACAGTCAATAAGGAAACAGACTGGTTGCTCATTAATTGATATTATGGGGAATATTTATCATAGATGGCAAAATAAATGAAATAAAGATTTAATTAAAATTGTTTTTCAGCTATTTTAGAGTAATTTTATACAGGCAACTTATAGCATGCTCTCTGGCGCCATCTATAAACATTTTCTTCCTCCATGCATCTCCTTTTAAAGCATTCATCCTTCCCCCACACATCCAGTAACTCACTATTGCACAGTGACGCGCTGTGTTAAGGAGAAAGGCATTTATGCTAAATCCCAGTGCCATCTGGAGTCTGACTTAACTCCTATCTAGCATCTCTAAAATAAAAAGACTCGTGCATGAATCGAGTGCTCTGCCTCTCATTCCCTCCCGATAAAGACTCATTCGAAGGGCCGGAGGGACCCGGATCCTGGCAGTGGAGAAGTCTTCTCTCTCAGTGTGGCTGCCGTTTTCATTATAGCTGTTTTTAGTTCTGGTTTGGATAAAATGCTGTCACTGTGCTCCAGATCATCCAGTTCATCAATGACTCAAGTCATTATTTGATGCTTTTTGTGCCTTCAGCAGAAATTAGTCAGCTAGCATGCAAGATGCTTTCAGAAACATTCAACTTAAAGAGGTCCATCACTCATATGTTTAATACATTAGCAGTGGTCTATAGTAGGAATGAATGACTTGTAAGTCGTACTACTCGGGGGAAAAAAAGCTCCGGTGCGCCTGTTTCAGCATGGAGAATTCAGCCAGAGGAGAAAGAAGCTTCAGATGACAGGATTTGGAGTCTTAAACACCTGCTAGTTACCTGGACACCTGGGAGGATAACCAGAGTATTTTTTTACATTATATTATGTTGTTTTGCCATTTTAAAGAACAAAAACTTAATCTGATGCTGAGAAACTGCGGTCCTCAATCTTACCTACATGCCTTGCTAATCTGGAGAAAACAATCCCACAATAATATAAGGTGACGTCCAAATATCAGGAAATAAAAGTTCTAAATCAAGGGAAGAGAGCAAGCTTCCCAAAAAACGTGGTTTTGAAGTTACGTGATACGTGACATCACGCCTGGAGGAAAACATAAAGGAACGTGTTGAATCCGGTCATTTATAGTCGCTGAGGTAAAACCGATTCAGCTAGTTTAAATATGGTAAATGTTTGTGTATGTGGGGGTTGTACAAACTCCAGTTTCACATCAAACAACAAGATATAAAGAAAACTGAAAGACTGGATTCATAAAGCCCTCTTTAGAGTCTCTACTTAGCATTCCAAGTGCATTTAATAGAAACATCGAATCCTTGATGCATTTTCTCCTCCTACTGTGTGCCCACATTAAAGATGAACCCGTTGCAAAAATCAATGGGTTCAAGTTCATAATGCGCTTTTTCATCCATATTCTACACTGAAGTCATTTTCCTGCAACGCCACAGAAAACAGCTTTATTATAATAAACAGGTATCAGTTGATCTGAGAGGGGATGTCTCATTGTGTCATCATCACCTGGCTTTGAGCCTGGAGGGAACCTTTAGTGCAGAAAGGTCATGACAGCCAATCACATGACCTTTGAACCTTCAGACACTCTATGAGAAACTCACATCCTGGCATCTTGGCCATGCAGCAGAGTGCTGTGGGTACCAGCTCATTCCAGATGCCCACAGAGACAGCAAACACACGTTCTGTAGTTTCTGATTATTTTAGGAAAAACTGACATTGAGTTTCTTTCCTGCCTTGAAAGAGGGAGTCCATCGCTGATATCAGTTGAAGCGTGCTAAAGCAATCATCTGAGATGATGAGGGGTGGTATCAGTGTCCATTGTCAGAGGAGACCACTGATGCAGAGATGTACTTTGGAAATCAGATGTCTGCTACCATTAAGGTGATGAATTTTCCCAGAGAATATGTGGTTATTTCAGCCGGACAATGCCAGACTTCATTTAGGATGATGACTTACTACAGCGTGACTTCATAGACCCAGCGTGTGTGTGTGTGTGTGTGTGTGTGTGTGTGTGTGTGTGTGTGTGTGTGTGTGTGTGTGTGTGTGTGTGTGTGTGTGTGTGTGTGTGTGTGTGTGTGTGTGTGTGTGTGTGTGTGTTGCCTGCCTGCCTGCAGTTTAAATCTGCCTCCTATTGAAAATGTCTGCAGCATTATGAAAAGCAGACTCAGATGATCACACACACACACACACACACACACACACACACACACACGGATCACTGAGCATCAAGTCTTGTGTTCAGCAGCTCTGCTCAGATGATTCTTTAGCAAAGCTGAAGAAAAGTAAAAACTAATAAAGGAGAAGAGACGTCACAGTCACGACGCATCTCTTTCAACTTTGTTCTTGTTTGCAGCTAATTCAAGACTTTATATTCGTTGTAATGTCTGTGATCGATCACGGCTTGTGGTGCTTTCAATAAACAGAAAAGTAGCAGCAGATATGAAAAAGCTGCTTATTTTAAAGCATACATGCATATCATAGCATACATTATGGTGTTGGAAGTCACCAAGAATCCAAAACCTCTAAAATCTGACTTTTATTTGTCTCAATTTGAATATATTTCCCTCAGTAAATGCTTCAGATTTGAGACGTGAGCTTATACGCAAGCAAATCCTCCTCATCTTTACTTCACTTCAAGTAAATTACAAATGACGGATTATATAAGAGGCTTTTCCTTCCCTAATCCTGTATTATTATGAAAATAAGATACATATTTTACCCAAAGCGCCAGAAAGGAAAAAGAATAATGTGACTCGTATAAGAAGTTAAAAAGGCCTTAACACATGCTCTAACTTACTATTGACTATGTTCAGAACCTCTTGTTTGTAATTTATCTGGATGGTAATGAAATAACCCAAGTGACCTTAATTCATAATGACGACATTTAGACAATAGAGAATTATTTGTCCAGTTGTTTCTGTGTGAATCGATTCTTTCTCATCTGTTGTAAATAGCTTCCTGAACAGCCTCTGCTAAGAGAAACGGTGTTATTGCTAAATCAGCATTATTAAAACCCTAAAATGATTCATTCCCTCTTCAGAAGGATCCCAGCATCCAGCATTTATTACAAGCCTTCAACAGGGCTGAGATCAGGACTGCAGCCAAGCCGTTCCATCCACTGCCCTCCCAAATTTTAGAGGCAGACTCTGATAAACCTGACTGTCCTTTTGGGTATAATGGCCGTTTCTCAACATGTGTTCTCGTCTAAACTTGTGTATTTACGTCCTTGTGAATCAACGATGGCCCAAGTACTGTTCTAATCCTAAGTATGTTTCATGGGAAGAACACTAAAAGTTCTCGGATGCACTCTTGCACCGCTCATTGTGTCAAGGATGCACCAATGCATCGTTTAGTGGACTTGGGCTTGTAAGGTATCCCATAATGCATTGCGTGGCAAACCGTTATACCCCAAATGGAAAAATGGCAGAGGAGAAATCTCATAACTCTAGTGTTTTTATATCAAAAATACAAATAATTATGTCTAAATAAAAATTGAATTGTGTGTAACCTGTAAAATTTGCTCTGTGTGTATATATTTATGACTCTCCATGATCCCTCAATATGCTAATTAGCTAACCCACTATCAAAATAAAAGCAGCGTTGCCTTATATAGCCCTGTTTGATGAAAAACAAAACTTTTTTCTTCATTCTACAGCAGGAAATGCTGGTATTTTATTAAATTTTAATCAAAATTGGACCAAATATACAAATAATATGTATTCATTGTTATTTTGTCATTTAATGGACAAACTAGACTTTTTTGATTTCAGGTCATTTTTTTAACCGTAGCGTAAAGCAGCGCTTGTTGCCATGACGTAACGGAGTATAGTTTTGTTCCAAATGCCGTCCTCGTCCTCACAGATATACGTAGATGCCTCATGGACTGGCGCTGTCGTAGTGGCCGGCCGCCATCTTAAATGGGTCTCCATTTGCCCCCAGTGCATTCATTTCTACTGAGGAAGGTGGTTACCCAGCTAAGAAACACATTTTATCACGCTTTTTCACTAATTCAGACACATGGTATGGCATGATAATTAAAAAATAAATATAATTAATATGGCGGCGACACTGTTACGCTCTCCAGTGCCCAATGGGGCGTCTACATATTCATGTCTATGCTCGTTCTCCCTTACTCAGTAGAACAGACTTAACATATTTGTGTACTTAGGTATTGAAAAACAGCCAATGACAATAAAGGACTAGTCTATTCTATTCTATTCTAGTTTATTCTATTCTATTCTATTCTATTCTAGTTTATTCTATTCTATTCTAGTCCTATTCTATTCTAGTCTAGTCTATTCTATTCTATTCTATTCTATTCTATTCTAGTTTATTCTATTCTAGTCTAGTCTATTCTATTCTATTCTATTCTAGTTTATTCTATTCTATTCTAGTCCTATTCTATTCTATTCTAGTCTATTCTATTCTAGTTTATTCTATTCTATTCTAGTCTAGTCTATTCTATTCTATTCTATTCTATTCTAGTTTATTCTATTCTATTCTAGTTTATTCTATTCTATTCTAGTCCTATTCTATTCTATTCTAGTTTATTCTATTCTATTCTATTCTAGTTTATTCTATTCTATTCTATTCTAGTTTATTCTATTCTATTCTATTCTATTCTAGTTTATTCTATTCTATTCTAGTCCTATTCTATTCTAGTTTATTCTATTCTATTCTAGTTTATTCTATTCCATTCTAGTCCTATTCTATTCTATTCTAGTTTATTCTATTCTATTCTATTCTATTCTAGTTTATTCTATTCTATTCTATTCTATTCTAGTTTATTCTATTCTATTCTAGTCCTATTCTATTCTAGTCTATTCTATTCTATTCTAGTCTATTCTATTCTAGTCTATTCTATTCTATTCTAGTCTATTCTATTCTAGTTTATTCTATTCTATTCTATTCTAGTCTAGTCTATTCTATTCTAGTTTATTCTATTCTATTCTATTCTATTCTATTCTAGTTTATTCTATTCTATTCTAGTTTATTCTATTCTATTCTAGTTTATTCTATTCTATTCTAGTTTATTCTATTCTATTCTAGTCCTATTCTATTCTAGTCTAGTCTATTCTATTCTATTCTAGTTTATTCTATTCTATTCTGCTGAACATTGTCACAGTAGACAACAGCCTGTTAGCAGAATCTCAATTTCTCTTTGCATTAAAATAATTAACACCAAAGCCTCATGGTGCTCCAATCATCCTAACGTCTTCTTCACATTCAGACTCAAATACTGGAGGCAGAATTTACCTATTTGTCCTGTTCCTTCTGGCTCCAATCTTCCAATCATTTAAACAACACCAACAAAGAGACAATAGCAGAGAGGTTGTGTTGTTTCTCATTAGAGAAACCCACAAAAATGCCTTTTTTCCTCTGAATTCTGATGCTATTTTCTCATCTATCGGATTTATTGACAGGAAACTTTGTTACAACAAACTAATAACCAACCATCTGTGCTACATTTAAATTTCCTGCATATTTATTGTTTGTGTTTCTCATTTAGATTTAAGGATCCCAATGACCTGACCTCCTTTTAAGGCTATTAAAAGGTGAGTAGTCAAACCTCAAATCGATGTCTCTTAATACCCGACCTCACAAGAGAGCATCACTTGTTTTGTAATGACTCACTGGGTACTAACCTTCCCTCAGCATCACTTTACAGCTCGTTCTGCTGTGCACACACAGTGCAGCCGGCCTTCAGTAAACACACTAAATGAAAATGGTAAAGATCCTCTCAATGGGCCCGCTGAGCATGACTTATATTTAAAGCTTTTGTTAATCTGTCGACTTAATTAAGTCTCATCAGGACATCGGAGCTTTCTGGCTTACGGTGCATGAGAGGATCACTGTGCAGACAGATGACAAAGATGGATGCTCTCATTAGCCACCGAGATGGGATCGACTATGGAGGCGCTCCGTGCTGTGCTGCCTTTTGAATATGCAGCTGTGCTGCTCAGGAGATGTCAGGAGGTCAAGAGAGGCCCAAACTGGATTTACAGCAGCTGGAAAGGTGACATCGTCAAGGTCAGAGGTCGCTACAAGCAGGGGCTGGGAATCTAAACACTCATTCATCTAATGAAACAAAACCTTTTAGAACAACACAGTTCAGTGGTGCTGTTGATTTGTTTTGCTTTCACATGTAATAACCATAGTGCCTCCTGGTGTGTGCAGCTTCCATGTAGTCCATCATTTCTAACCATGCGTGATTCTAAATCAAACTCTTTAAGTGTAGTAGTGAGGAGGAGGAGGAGGAGGAAACGTGTGGCTTGTGGAAAACTTTGTGTGAAATGGAAACAAAAGTCACGTCTCTTACATCCTTCCTCATGCTTATTTTTAGTCAACCCTGACCCTAACCCACACGGTGTCTAGTAATTTATGCCGTAAGTAGTAAAAAATATTCAACATGAGTACCTCAAAAGGGAAATAACAAGAAAACATTGCAAATATTTTGGTAGTCTTTATTGTGAGACCTCCACCCACGGGTTCAACCTCAGTATTTTGGAATTTGGAAAAAATATCCAATAAACAACAGAGAAGAGAGATACAGCATCCAAGGACACTCACTTCAGCAATAGAGAGATCTGATAGAGGATAAAAATACACGGAGTTCTTGGAAACAAATTTAAAAGTTACTCAGAGACCAACCGTTGCTTTAGGCTAATGCGTGTCTTTGAGCGTTACGATGGCTCGATTCGCTGAACTAAAGCAGAAACGAGGAGAGAGAGGGTTGGTTACACTGGGAGAGACTCACACAGGGTGCTCGCTCCCATGGAGGACGGACAATTATTGTCAAAACACCAGTTTCACTCAGCAATCGTCACAATTCACTAAAGTGAATGTTTATTCAGCCGACTAAGCCCCGAGTCTGTGGAAAAAGAACTGGTTCTTTGTAAAAATCGACTGAGCACTAGCACTAGCTGTGGTGCTAGCTCCGGTTCTGTTTGTGTCGAAAATACAATACATGGAAAGATGACAATATGGTGCAAAAGTTCATTTATGTCAATATATCAACTTAAAAGATGAAACTAATCTATGAGGCAGACATGCAAAGCCAGATGTTTCAGCCTTTATTTGTTCTAATTGTGATGATTCTGGCTACAGCTGATGAAAACACCACATTCAGAATCTCAGACTATTAGAATATTGTGAAAAGGTTCAATATTCTAGACTCAAAGTGTCACACTCTAATCAGCTGATCACTCCAGAACACCTGCAGAGGGTTCCTGAGGCTTTAGATGGTCTCGCAGTCTGAGCTGGAGTACTGACATCAATGGACTTTTGCACCAAATTCAAATTTTTTGAGTTTCATCTGTATTTCCTCTATCCTGAGCAGTGTTGGGTGTAACTCATTACTTTGCAATGCATTACAGTAATTACATTACATTTATTGGTAACGCAGCAATGTAATGCATTACTTATGAAATTTCTGTAATATATTACTTGTTACAAAGAGAAACCAACATTAGTTACTTGCGTTACAATCAACTAGGCTTGTCTCTCGCTCTCTCCTCCAAGGAGAACTTGGAGGATGCTTTTTTTTATACGCGATGATGTTGCAAGGTTACGTGGACAATCACAAACGGAGAAACGGGAAAAGAGCAACATGGCAGAGGCGATGGAGGGCAAGGCGACTTTTTACGGATGGAAGTATGCACATTACTTTTCCTTTGTTGCAAGAAAGGACAAAAACTTAACAGTTGGTGTAAACATTCTAGGCAAAAAAATATTTTGATACTGTGCACCTTGAGGTTATGATAGCATTTTACAAGTTTGCATTTTTCAAGGTGCTCATGTGGCACTGTTGTTGGTGCTTGTTTTACATTTCTTTTATTAAAGCAGGGTGTCAAAAAGAGATCTTCAGTGCTATTATTGAATGAAAACAATGTTGCAGGTTACTTTCTGGGTACAAAAGTAATCAGAAAGTAGTGTAATTAAGTTACTTCATGAAGTAAGTAACTAAGTAGTGTAATATATTACTTTTTGGAAAAGTAACTTGTAATATGTAATATGTTACTATTTTTGAGTAACTTCCCCAACACTGATCCTGAGTCCATGCTTTTCATAGTTTTAATGCATTAGCAGTGGTCTCTAGTAGGAATGAATGCCTTGTAAGTTGTACTCTGGGGAACAAAAGCTCCGGTGCGCCTGTTTCAGCACAACAAATTCAACTAGAGCAGAAAGTAGCATCAGACGGCAGGATCTGGAGTCTTACTTCCTGATACGTGGACATCTCTCCTCTGATTGGCTAACAGCAACAAGACTCTACCACTGACTCTGTTTGCTCTGCAATGTTGATGTTTTATCTCCACCAATAACACAAGCCTGGAGGAGTTCTGCTGTGTGGTGGAGTTGCTAATGCTAACGGTTAGCTTCTACTAGCCCAGATGTTCTCTGCTGTTTCCTGGACGCTAAACCAACAACAGCCTTCCCCGTCGTGAGTCCAGATGGGTGAGTCTATGAATGTTCAGTGACAGCGTGACGTAGATCTGTCAGGATTTTCTAATCCTAGAGTTTCCCTGACTAGTGTCTGATCATTTTCATAAATAATGAGTAAAGAATGGTTTCTCAGTGAAGGACCTCTTAATACTGTCAACATTTTAACTTTGATTCAAAATTATTTATCTGCATCACAATGCATGAGAACCTAGATCACCCCCCTCCATGCCCAGTGCACATGTTGGTGAACATACAACTGTAGCCACTATTAGCTCTTGAGTTTAAGAGCAGCAGTTATTGACCAACGTGTTTGACACAGATACAGATAGGATAGTCGTATCGCCACAACTCCAAGCATCAGTATGAGCGTTGAGAAGACACCTCTCATCACCTCACTGGGTGTTGAGGAGCTGTTTTGCTTCCAAAACGATTAAAGACTCAAGGATCAAGTCCAAAATAACTTGAAGAGACACTTTTGGACAAACAGGTGAATTTTTGTGATTTTAGCTCTAATCCATTACGTTTGCGTCATACTGAAGGAATCATGGTGATACATAACCTTCACAGTGAATCACACGAGAGCATCAGAGATGGTCGGGGGTGTTTTGCTGCAGGCATCTTAAAACAGCGTGGATATCACTAACTCCTACAGCGTCAACCAGTATTTTCAGAAACTCGTTTGAGAGATTCTGACCCTGTCATGCAGCAAGGCATTGACTCTAAGAGTACCTCAAGGCTGAGGAAAGTCATTTGAAAATGAAAAAATAAGAATGTTGTGTCATGATTACCTCAGATATGTGATCTCTACTCCAAAGTTTGGAAAGATCTTGACTAAAAGTTATCTGATTCAGTCAGAATCATTGGGATGTGTAAATGAAAAGTTAAAGCTTAATTAAATTAAAGCCATTTTTGATCAAAATGACCAAATTTTGCTTAGAATAACATGAAAAAAATAATGAAAAGATCATAAAAATGAAGTTATAAATTTACTATTCACGTTACCAAACTGTCTATAAAAAGCCCAATGAAGGATGGAAAACTATCTTTGATTGTTTCATTTCATAAATTGCAGTGATCCCAATTTTACCTGTGAAACAATCCAATTATACCCTCACTGGCCACTTTATTGGGTACACCTGTCCAACTGCTCGTTAACACAAATGACTAACGCCTTGTTGATGCCAGAGGTCAGAGGAGAATGGCCAGACTGGTTGGAGCTGATAGAAAGGCTACAGGAACTCAAATAACCACTCGTTACAACCAAGGTCTGCAGAAGAGCGCCTCTGAACGCACAACACGTGGAACCTTGAGGCAGATGGGCTCCAGCAGCAGAAAACCACACCGGGTGCCACTCCTGTCAGCTAAGAACAGGAAACTGAGGCTACAATTCACACAGGCTCACCAACACTGGACAATAGAAGATTGGAAAAATGTTGCCTGGTCTGATGAGGCTCCATTTCTGCTGCAACATTCAGATGGTAGGGTCAGAATCTGGCGTCAACAACATGAAAGCATGGATCCATCCTGCCTTGTATCAACGGTTCAGGCTGGTGGTGGTGGTGTACTGGTGTGGGGGACATTTTCTTGGCACACTTTGGGGCCCTTAGTACTAATTGATCATGGTTGCAACGCCACAGCCTACCTGAGTATTGTTGCTGACCATGTCCATCCCTTTATGACCACAGTCTACCCATCTTCTGATCCTACTTCCAGCAGGATAATGCTCCATGTCATAAAGCTCCAATCATCTCAGACTGGTTTCTTGAACATGACAATGAGTTCACTGGACTCAAACGGCCTCCACAGTCTCCAGATCTCAATCCAATAGAGCACCTTTGGGATGTGGTGGAACGGGAGATTCGCATCATGGATGTGCAGCCGACACATCTGCAGCAACTGTGTGATGCTGTCATGTCAATATGGACCAAAACCTCTGAGGAATGTTTCCAGTACCTTGTTGAATCTATGCCACGAAGGATTAATGCAGTTCTGAAGGCAACAGTGGGTCCAACCCAGTACTGGCAAGGTGTACCTAATAAAGTGGCAGGTGAGTGTGTATCGTAAGGCCAGTTTGGGAATATGTAATAACTGTACACATTCACTGCTCCATCCCCAGCTCCACCTGAAGAAATCCAATCAGTCCACCTTGGTCGTTTTGTCAAACAAACCCACGGCAACATTCGAGGACGTGACACATTCCTTACCTTGTGATATGAAACCACTTAAGATGCAGATGGGCTCCACTTGTTGAGAAGCAATTTTCTTTTGATACTTTGTGTCAAATCTCTATTTAATAGGCACTTCTCTGCATTCAGGTTCAGAGCTAAATAAGTCAGCTTCTGTTAATACTTGTCATGAGTCAAAGGAGCTTCTTTTCACTCACGACATTGAATCCAGACATGATTACTTCCAAGCTTTTCATGGTGAACGCAGCATCCAGTGTTTTTGTTCCATCCTGCAGCTCAGTAATGGGGTTACGAGGTTGTGATGCTTGTTGTGGCGCACTAGAGGCTTTATTAAAATGCACAATAGAAGCTCATCAGACACAGCAAAAAGCAAAGCTAATTTTATATGATGCAGATGCTGTTTATGACACTTTAGGCTTATTATTGTAGTTGCTGGAGGTGTGTAGCAGCTCCACGGGGAGTTTGGTTCACTTTTGTTTGGAATGGGTTAGTTTGGGTTCAGCAAATGTCCTTCAGCTCCCCAAAAGGAGGCCTTAGAGAGTAGGCTCAGGTCCCATGAGGTGGCTGAAGGTCACGTCTTTAAGCTCAGCGACCCAAATTCGATTTGAGCTGTTATGCAAAGGGCGATGGCTTTGTTTACGATCCACTCAGATTTCCAGATTTTCTCCTCCACCATCCAGAGCCGCATGAAATGGAAGTTGCTTAGAGACTTTGTTGCAAGAGTTATAAACTGAGTGTTTTATGACCTAAAATGCAGCCATCACTACGAGAGCATAGTGCATTGTTGCCAAGAGCCATAGGATCATGTATGCACAGCGTTCCATGAGCAGCACATGTTAACAGTATCTGTGTCAGGACTGTGAGTGTGCACGGCTGTCGTGACCTTATTGAGTCAGCCTGCGTGTCAGGCTTTGGTGAGTGAGTGAGTTCCGAGGTGCTTGAGGCCGTTGCAAACATGGAGGATGAGCCGGAGTGACACGCCAACGCTGGACAGGCTTTCTCAACAAACGCTCCTGAAGGAACGAAGGCAGGAGAGCTCTCAGCTGACGCACAGCGGGGCGGGACAACAGGAAGTACAATGGAGGATTCCAGCATGGGGCCAGGCACACCAGCAAAATGGCCATGAGGGACGCCACCTCCCAAAGCAGGGTCACCGTCATCAGTGTTTCCCCACCAGACCCAGGTGAGGTGGCTGATGTGTGCATAGGAGATGCAGCGCTAACATGGGGTGACAAGATGTTGACGAACTCAAGGGCGTAATACGGCAGCCAGCTAACGGCAAAAACCAAGGTAGAACCAATGAGCAGAGCCGTTGCTTTCTTGTTGCGTCTGTCAGCGATGAGGGTTCCCCTGCAGCTGTGCAGGTGGCAGATGATGAGGCCACAGTTGATAGCGATGCACAGGAGGGGGGCCACGTAGTAAACCAGTAGGGCTGGAACGAGGAAAAGCAGCCACTCCTCCCAACCCACCGACCACGTGCATCCACCGTCAAAGTTGATGTAGGTGACCTTTGGTAAGGCCATGGCTATGGAGACCAGCCAAATGGCTGCCACTGTACACAATCTGTGGAAGGGTTGACAAAAGAAGACAAACAAGATTCATCAGAGTTTAATGAGACGGATTTCTTTATGTGTACGTTTCCTCTTAAAAGGAAAGTGGAGTTCCTAGTTATTAATGTCTTACCTGCAGAATCAGAAGTATCATTTGCTCGTAGCAACATCAGTTATTCAGCTTTTGCACCATTTACACTTTACACAAGATTTCATTTACTGCAGTTCATCTCCAGTAATGGTTCAAGTGAAACTTATAATATATATAATATAATGATGTAAACTATCTATCTGATGAAAAAGTACTTTAAGAATGAATAAAATTGCTTTAAATTGGTTGGTTTCGGACCGAGCCGTGTTATTGGCAGTGTTTTCGGACAAATGCGAGAGAAACACTTTAATCTACACAATATATTTATAGCTATACTTTCTCTTACACGTTGGGAGTCACACATGTGTATAGCAAAGACAGATGTGTTTGATTTAGTGATGAACCGCTCCTGTAGACACTAATGAAGGCTGAGGAGACGTTTCAGCTGTTAGATTAAGGTGTTAAAAAGACCAACGCACAGCCAGGAGATAAGTTTACCTTTTGGTTTCTCTAACGGACACTAGGGGGTGCTAAAAACAAGCCAAAACTGTGTTTATAACTTGTTTATAATCAAGGATGGAATAATACTCACACTTGTGTCAGAGTAGCAGGTGGTCTCATCCGTGGTGCGACGATACGATACCTCAAAACCGACAAGGCCGCCAGGCTGAAAATCTCCACCCCTACCGTAACCGAAGTCATGAACCCCAGCAGGACGCAGGTCCCGCCGCCCAGCTGCCAGTTCTGGAAACTAGCGCTGAGCAGCACACAGGGCAGGGTGAGCAGGGCGCCCAGGTCGGCCAGGCTGAGGTTGAGCAGCAGGATGGAGCTGGGCTTGGTGCGACTGCGGGGGTTCCTGACCAACACCAACCACAGCAGCAGGTGACCTGTGAGCCCGGCAAAAAGAGACACCAGGCTCATCATCGGCAACACCACGTTGAAGGAGATGGTGGTGTTGGTGGAGACCACGTTGAAGAGGAGGTTGACGATGGCGGGCATGGCTTCAGGAAATCTGCTGAAAGACAGGATGGTTAAGGACAAGAGACTCTGGTGATTACCCAGATCAGGACTGGAGAAAAAGTTTAAAACTTCAAATAAGGTCAACGTCTCCTTTTACCTTCAGCATTTCTGCACCAACAACTGTGAACTCCAGGAAGATGACATCGCAACTTCAGAAAGTGCTGATGATCATTAAAAACTCATTTAAATAATCAACTACCTCCAATCTATTATTCATATTTGTAATAGCAGCCTCTCCACGGTTCCTGAATCACTCACAAATCAAAGCTCGCAGGCTCTCGCTGAGACTGACGAGCCTGATGATTCAGACGAGACGGCGTGTCTCTCGGGAGACCCGGGCAACAAACACTCAGAGACACCAGCGAGTCGGCTGCGTCACGACACAAACATGACAACTCACCTCAAACAGAAAGAGGGAGGAGGCTTTTGCTGTTCCCCAGGGGGAGACGAGCACGACAAAACACACAACCTGTTGTGAAAAGGTGCAGCTTTAGATAAAGAGCAAACAGGTAACCTGAAAAACACACAGAGCCTCAGCGAGCTCAACCTCCAGCTCATTTTATAATAAACTGTTTTATTAACTCTTAATTACTGCGTCACTTTCATTTGAAAACGCCAGAATGTGGTGGTGGGATGCATCATCTGATCCACTGCTTCCACAGTGGAGCGTGTGAATGACAGATGGACAAAGAAACGAATAAAGGTTTGTTCATTCCTTCATCCATCTGTCCGCTTGATGCAGTATCTCACTCACGCTTAACAACCCTGTTCAGAGTCCATCTCTGGAGGTGGGCGCTTTACGCACAAAGCAGCAGAAAGGTCAGCGAGGCAGCTCACTTGCTGCTTTGAAGAGACAAGCTAAAACTGGTAATGCTGCACATAGGGCTCTGAATGAAACAGAACTTCTATTTGAAGGGAAATAAACATCCTCTTCTCTAGCCTTGCTCATTTGTATTTATGAAAAATAGCCTTTTTCTCTTCCAAATGAGCCAAATGAGGCACATTTAGGCTTTTTTCCAAAGTTTCTTATCTTTTAAAAAATGTCAAAGGAAGTAAACAGTACAGAATGACGACAAAACACACTGGTGGTGCATGACGCATGTCCAACAAGTACCCTAGTATTTCCAATTATGACCCCAACATGTAGATATGCTTTCTTCAATAATCAATCAAAGAGCAGGAAGCAGATGATGAGAGACTAACAGAGGATGCAATGCACAAGGTTCAATTCACTGAGGTTGATTTTAAATACGTTGACCTCAAATTTACCTCTAATTTAAAAGTTTTAAAAGGGATTCCAGGCTGTGTTAGTACGCTTTCCCAACAGAAGGATTTTTATGTATCTCAAGCTTCAACATCTAATTGAACTTGGAGAAAATAAAGCATATTTTGCATCTGTAATTTCATTTCTGCATCACCGAACCCTCCTGATGCTCCAGCGAGCTGCTTTCTGCAGCGGGCAGCTCCTCCTTCCATGTGTGAAGTGATTTGCTCCTCAGCAAGTTCCTCAGGATAAAACACTCTGGGTGTAAATTTATTATTCACTCTTTGACTATAACAGGATTATTTCAGCTCTTCAGCCACTTCAGCCCTAAAGTTAACCGGATTGATTCATGAGGATGGCTGCAGAAACATACATTTAGAAGCAAACTGCACAACACAGCGGGTGGAATCAGGAGCCAGGACTTTACAACGCTCTGACCAAAGGGTGGACTGGAAGTAGAGTTTAAAAGGAGGTAAAGAGTTATGCAATGTGTAGCAGAGCCAAAGGGAGGTACAGAGAGAATGAGAAATGAGTGTGCCTCACTGACCTGCTCCGGGTCCTCCACTCACCATCAGCTGATGTGCTGCATAAAGAGGAGAAATAGAGGGCGCGCACCTGCATCACTCCCAGTGCTCACGCCCCCTCTTGACTGCCCACATTATATTTTGGCCACACACACACACACACACACACACACTCACACACACACTTGGGCACATACCGTTTAGTTTAGGAGAGACTGTGCTCAGTTATCCAGGCCAGAATAGAAGGTGAGCCTCTTTTATCGATGAGATAACTCAGATTTTATCTCCTGTTCTAATCAGACATCTCATTCTGGTTTTGGTCTGGAGACACTTTTGTGTTCTGGAATCTAAATCCTGCTGTGAAGCACATTGAGTAGGAAATGTGCTGCATAAATAAAGCTGTCTTGTCTTAATAACAGAACTCTTAAAGCTGAAACACTGCTTAATTCCAGTTGTTAATACTTTATTTAAAAGTTTATTAATGCTTAATAATGCACTAAGTAACATTAATAAAGGGACCCTTATTGTAAAGTGTTACCAAATAATTTTTATTCAATATATAAAAATCAGACAGAAGTATTTTCCTGCACACATGAGTGTTTGGATGGCTGCATGAAAAACTGTTTACTTGTTTTTGAGGAAACACCTGAATGTTCTACACATTAAAGGGTGAGTAACACTTATTTCTAGACTTTCTGTTAGAAAAATACCAGGAAAATAGGCGTCACCTGGAGGACCGAGAGAGTGGTTGCGCCAGGTGGAGGTGCGTCCGAGACTCAGCTGGAGTCCAGTGCAGTGCAGCTACGTAGTACGGTACATACAACGTCACCCTGTGCCTCTATAGCCATCAGCTGTGGCTGAGTCTAAATCAATGTGGAGCAGAGTTTTGACCTAAAGATGGAGCTAGAATTACAGTTTTGGGCTGTTAAATTAAAATTTAAGTAAGTTGCACTGAACTGCAAAAGTAATGACTACACATGTCTACAGCACTATTAGACACTATTAGATACAAGTTATCAGCAAATAAAGTTGATTTAGGTGCTACTCGCTCTTTAAAGACATTGACCCAACTAGGACAAAGGGCAAATAAGACCCACTTGTGTTGTTTATGTTGAATATAATCAGGATGAGGTAAAAAAACAAACATCTGTTTAGTATTTTAACATAAAACAGTTTGAATGTGTTGAGTTAACATCTGGAAAATGGAATAAATCCATCCGACCCTCAAACCAACACAAGTCTAACAGCAGATCACAACTCTACTGGCGTGTTTGCTTTTTAAACTGGAACACTAATCGCACCAGTGTGGAAGAGCTGTGTAACCATAAAAATTAAAACGTCATATATTTGCACCACAGCAGTGTCAACATATCTGGACCTCCCGTTAGAAAAACATCAAGAATAAATGAACTCTTTGTGGTCTTGAAAATAAAATGCACTCACTGGTAAAACTGATTTTTCAAACATTTAAAAATATACATTTCTTTAATTTATCACACAAATCTGAATTTAATAATGAGAGCCCAAACTGTTTAATTCTATAGAAAACTTTAAATCGTTGCAAAAAAATATGACTTAGAGTTCCACAATGCATTGTGGGTAACCTATGACATCAGCATATGTTGATTAGATAAATCAATTAAGATCCAGACCAAAATTGAAAAGAGACTCTCAACAGAACCACCTTCCTAAACAACAGCCATGAGGCGAAAATCAATTAGCAGCTCATAATAATCCCACAGCGTCTTCCTTTGGAAGCAAAGGCTCATGGGACCTTTTTGCTGTATAACGCTGCAGTGAGCCACGTGTTGTTAGCATCTAGCAAAAAGCAGTGTTTGCTGCTTATTTTGAAATATTAATGTTCTGCTCTGGTTTTACTAACTGGGTTCAAACAAGACCAGCTCTCAGAGCACATCACAACTTTCATGTCTGCTCTACATTCACTCAGCTTTCCCCCAAAAATAACCGAGGGTCATAAAGCTTTGGGTGAGGAGATTGTGAGGACAAGCCTCCACTGGCAGGAGGCCTCCGGGTCTGTTTGGCACCCCATGCATGTGTGGGTTTCCTGCCAAGGACCAAAATCATGCATGTTAGAGTAATTGGCGAGTCTAAATTGTGATTAAGTATATGTGGATGGGTGTTTCAGTCGTCTCAGTGGTTGGAACAAAGATGGACTGGCAGCCTGTCTTGGGTGCCAGTGACTCCACACCAGCTCCCCACAGCCCTTTCTAGCTGAAGTGGTTAAGAAGAGAAAATTGTTACATCAGCATCAGCTGTTTTTAAGGTTGTATCTGAGAGGGGATCATTAAAGCTTTCTAAAGCAGGACTAAGTCGGCAGTTTTGTTTGAAAAATGCAAACAACAAAAATGTTTTCCTGACACTTTTAGAGTAGATACAGGATTCTTGATGATCACATGTTGCTTTATCTATGATGTTGGTAAAATTTAGTTTGAAAATAATTGATTTAAAAAATAAAATGTATCATTAGTATTTAGTTGATAAAGCAGAATTAAACTCTGTGGTTTGTCTTTGACAGAATTGTTATGTAGAACAGGTCGGTTTGTACCTCCACTTCAGAGGCTGTAGTCTGAGATTGATGTTTTGTACCAGTTGGGTATGAAATTGTGACCACTTCAATTTAATTCAATTCAGTTTATTTATATAGCGCCAGATCACGACAAGAGTCGTCTCAAGGCACTTCACAAAGTAAACATTCCAATACAGTTCAGTTCATAAGCCAATCAGTAAAAAAGTTTCCTATATAAGGGACCCAGCAGATTGCATCAAGACACTGACTAGTGTCATTGTGTTGGTACAATCCTCATACTAAGCAAGCACTTTGCATCCATGCAGCCAACATGTGCATGCATTTGTGTGCAGGTGACCCCAAATGCAACATTACCAGATAAATACAACCCTACAAAGGAAAAAACAAGCCTGTGCGTGTGTGTGTTTTTTTTTTGTCAGCACTGCAGGAATCCCTGTGACCTACCTTGCATGCACTCATACCTGCAGAGGCAGCAGTTTCAGCAGACCCTACACAGCATCAAGCAATACTTTTATTTCATAGTAAACATTACTGAGGGCCTTTGGCTCCCTTTTTATTTTCTCCATGAAGGCAGTCCAACAACCAGCTTGCATATACTCCAGTAAATCATCTACACTGGTGTGTGTAATGGTTCAATCATGGTGTGTAAATTATACAGGTGTCAGCCATACTCTCTCAATAGTGCAGGTGTGTTGAAGTAGATGCTTATAAGAACACATGGAGCACACAAAGTCACCTGCTTGTTTCATGAAAAACTTATTTTATTAGTTTTAGAGCTCAATACCTGATTTGAACAGAACTACATTTTTATTATTTCTTGCGTTGAGATCCAGAGATATTCAGAAAACGTGTGGCTACGACTCAATGCACAGATTTAGCCATGTTGATAACTGTAAGAATAAAATAAGGATTAAAACCTCTGAAAGTGTACTCCAGTAGGCCATGAATGCGTAGCCTGGTTTTTCTAAAACCAAAATTCTCTCCTGCCAAACTTGAAAAAAAATCCAGAGCATTCAGAAGCAAACTCATAGGCATACCAAACCTGTAGGTGGCAGCAGTTCCCCAAATAATTGGCATATATGCTAAAAAACACGCCTTCGCCTGTGGTCTTCTACATAGAGCAGGAACTGAGCTTGTAAAAACAACACAGATCATACGTGTGATGTCAGAGCATTTTGGTCATAAAATGATTTGTATGCAGTCTGTACATTAATCCAGGCTACTCAGCTGGTGCTTTCTGGTTCGTTTAGCTGTTTAATCATTCTGTTTGTTGCATTTGAAATGTTTGTAAGTTGTATATTGTCCCATCCTTCGGTGAATCTTTTTGATAAAAGTGCTGTATGAATAAAGTTTGATGACGATGAAGAAAGGTTGGTTGGTGACGGCGAGGGTCATAAATGGTTGAAAGTGTGGGTGTGCAGAGACTTGTAAAAAATAAACTGTAACTATAAAACTGTGTAGACAGAGTTTTATGCAGGGATGAACTGACCCAGAGCCTGTGATACCAAGCGTCTGGCTCTGATGAAGGCGTGACTGACAACTGATTTGACAATCATTCATCAACTCAGACATGAGTTCATAAATCTGCTGCTTTCATGTAGAAAAATACATTTTCTGAACCCGATGGGGTTTAGCTGAATATTTGTGATTTTAAATTGACAATAAAGTTTTCCAAGGATTTACATGTATTAAAGGTTTTGCCACATCAGGCTTCCTTCATGGAGGCCGTGAACATCTGGACTAAAATCCACCATTAAGTCGTGAGTTTGAGAGATTATAATTCTGCATGTTTAGTGTTTTGGGGTCTTCACCTCTCCTCTGGCCACCCCAGCCAGGGGCTATCTACAAAATATCCCACTGAATTAAAACCCCTGCATCTCCATCCCTTTCAGGCCTGACCCCAACACACAGCTGGAGCAGAAAGCCTGCAAACACCTACGCTCCTCTAATTGCTGCCAGTGGGTATTATGGTGTAGGTTTCAGGGAAACAAACAGGTATGTTGGAGAGTGATAAAGCATCGGGGCAGGAAGGATGCGTCAAAGCGGCCTCCTTAGATCATAAAGAAGGAAGCGGTGTGTACCGAAGCGTTTTATGATCCTAGGAGGAAAAATACCGCAGCAGAAGGTGGTGGGAAATGACTGGGTCGTGTGGATCCGAGGATGGAGTCAGAGGAATCTATTGAGTGAACGACGCTCGGCTCTTTGAGGCTTTGTTTTCTCTTCCAGGGAAACAGGAGCATTAAAGTTTATGTGCTCACTGGTTCATGTGGCGTCTTTGATTCATGGAACAGTGAGATTTACTTAAAGTTGCGGTTCTGATGCATGTTTCAAAGCTGGAGACAGATATTCTCATATTTGCTTAACTTTGGGTTGTCAAAATAATCGTTTTCATGCTGTTTCCTGCTGTATTTAAGATTAATCTGCTTTATGTTTATGATGCTTACAGATTTTCTGAAAGTTTTAAGTCTTTGTTCTGAGGAAAAAAAGGTTCAGCTACACACAAAAATACAACAGAACCAGAATATCACTAAGCAGTCAGTTCTGACAGAGGGTTTGTCGAGTTCTTGTCATTCAGACTTTGTTTAAGTTGTCTCTCTCACCCTCTCTTTGAGTTATATTGGTACTATATGTATATGAAACACTCATTTATTTAAATTGTTAGTATTATATTGTATATATTAAAATGGCTGAGTAGTACTGCTTCTCTATCATATATTAAGTTTGTTTTTTATAAATACCTACCATAGATCTCACACTTGGTATATAGCCCTTTTTCAATTATATAGATTCTCATTGTTTGACTGTGATTTTTATGTGTTTGGTCCATTTTTTCTATAGGTTTTGTCACTAGGCAGTGGATAAGAGTCCCATATGTACCCACAGCAAACCCATTATGATTAAAAATGCTCAAACATGTGTCCTGTATCAGAGCTACACGTGTTTACAGAGAAACAAACCGCATCAAAATCTGTTCAGTATTCAAGGAGTTATGGTTGATTTAACATGCTGACACGTCAATGTTTCTGCAAAGGGAGGGGGGGCGCGACCGATCCAAGATGGCGGCGCCACCGCTCGTCAGCGCCCATAGGCAATAGCGGCCACGAGGGGTCTATCAATTATTATGTCTATGGGTGAGCCTACCTGCGTTGGGCAGACCACCGTTCATCTGCAGTAAGTTCATTTTTTCTGTTCATTTACCGTTTATGCAGTTAAAAGTTTTGTTTTTGTCTGAGTTTTTCAATGTGATTGAGCAGCGTGTGCTTCTTGTTAGCGGCTAGCAAGGTTAGCCTTAGCTAAATTCTGAATTACACAGCATCTTTGTCAGATCACATCCATTTCTATTTAGCTCATTTTAACTTGAAAGTGAATGTGTGCGGATTCTCACAGATCTCAGTAACATGGAAGGTAGCCTAACCACCAAGCATGAAGCATATGCATCATTTTACACACAAGATTAATGCTAAGTTACATCTAATTACTGATAATATGTCTCCAATCCTGGTCCACGAGATCTGCTATCCAGCATGTTTTACTTTCTAACTCCTGCACACCTGATTTTAAAAACCAGAAGGTCTGCAGAGCTTAAAGACCACTAATTCAACCACTGACTCAGTTCTGTAGGAGCGAGTAAACTTGGGTTTAATAAATTAGCAATAATATTGGATGAGACCTGTTTTACATTCTGTATTTTTGTTGTTTTCAGGAAATGTTGGAGAAGCAAGTTATGGGAAGATTTCTGGCAGTCAGAGCACCATTTCCTAGGCAGTAGAGGTCTGTGCGTCCCTCCATGGATATGCCTCCCCAGACCATCACTGACCCACCACCAAACCTGTCATGTTGAACGACGTTGCAGGCAGCATAACGTTCTCCTTGTCCTCTCCAGACTCTTTCACGTCTATCACAGGTGCTCAGGGTGAACCTGCTCTCGTCTGTAAAAAGTACAGGGCGCCAGTGGCGGACTTGCCAATTCTGGTGTTCTTGAGCAAATGCCAGTGGAGCTCTACGGTGCTGGGCAGTGAGCACAGGGCCCACTACAGGACGTCGGGCCCTCAGGCCATCTTCATGAAGTCTGTTCCTGATTGTTTGGGTAGAGACATTCACACCAGTGGCCCTCTGGAGGTCATTCTATAGGTCACGAGCAGTGCTCAGCCTGTTCCGCCTTGCACAAAGGAGCAGGTATCTGTCCTGCCGATGGGTTGTGGACCTTCTTTTGTGAGCAGTGGATATATATATCTATCTATATATATATATATATATATATATATATATATATATATATATATATATATATATATATATATATATATATATATATATATATATAGTGTGTGTGTGTGTTAAGCAATATTCACATAGGTCTGTTTTATAGTTTTGACAAGCTATTTCACAAGGTGGGTAAAATTCTTTTCAAATGACTTGAATGTCTCACCTCACATTTTCATTCTTTCTTCCTTTGCAGCATAGAGAGACTATGGTGAGACCTGTGGATGGCAGTCACAAGCACATACTCTACCATCTTTTCCACAGCCTTGATGAAGAAGGTTCACTGGACTCCACCAGCTGTCCACCTTTTTGCAGCTTAGTGTATGTTCCTACCCCAGCTACAGTCAGAACTGTGCAGCTTTATTGGTGGAATAATCATCCCCTCCCAACAGCAGAACTTGATGTCAAACCAACTCTGGGAGATGGGGTGAAGAACTTCCAGGAATTGTGGTCCCACCTGTCCTCTCACACAGCAGAGCCTTCAAGTCCTCAGAGCAACCATCAATCCAAATGTACCATCATGATCACGGACCATACCTCTGTTCTAAACTATGTTCATACTCAAAGATGCCAAATGTTTCATTTTAAAGCCTAATAAGTGATTTTTAATATAAAGGTTTAGACAGATTTGTAAAACCCAAGAATTTAACTTTAGACATTGTCCATATTTATCTTTTCAGCTGTTATTTAATTTGAACTATTACTGGCCAAGTTTATTACTGATCATTTCAATAAATGTACTCATGGGAGACTGAAATATTGAGTTTATGGAGCAAACATAAACATAAGTGCAAAGGTTCAACGAAGAGTAATTTATCATGGTTAACCCAAGTGATTAAAAACTGGGTAGTTCAAGTACTGAATTTTAAATTTAGTTTTCAGAAGTCAATAAATGCTACCAGCAAACCACAAATGGGGTACTGAGATCACAATTCATTTTAATTTCAAATCTTCAGGACACAGTCATTGTCTGTGTGTGGTAGCTCAGTCTGTAGGGCAGTGGGTTTGTATGCAGGTGGTTCAGAGTTCAATACCTGGACAAACAATGACTTTTAGACTTTGTGTGAATTTCTGGACCACATGAAATGGTCTAAAAAAGCAAATGAGTATCATCTACTTTGTAGCTTGGTCTGTTGGGGCATTGGCTTGGTGTGCAGGTGGTTCAGGGGTCAAACCCAGAACATGTCAATTTTAGGCTTTGTGTGAATTCTGGACAACATGAAATGCTCAAAAACAAAGTGTAAGTGTCTGCTTGTCTAGTTTACCCTGTAAGTTACTGGGTTGGCATGCTGATGGTTCAGGGTTCAAAACAAACAATGTCTTTTAGACTTTGTGTGAATTCTTGACAGCAAGAAATGCTCTAAAAATCTAAGCACTTGCGTTCTTGTGTAGCTCAGTCTGTTAGGCCTTGGCTTGGAGTGCGAGTGTTCAAGTGGTTCTGGGTTCAAACCCAGAGAAATACTTGTGTTGTGGAAATTGAGAGTCCAAACCTTATGACTGAACAAGTTTTTAAGTACAAAAGCTAAAAACGACAAGTTCAAATGTCCCACCAGAACATGTTCAAGTGTGAAAGGTTCTGGTGGCGCAGTGGGATTGTTCGCGTTCATAAGTCACCAGTGGTGCAGCAACTGGTTCGAATCCCACTTGTGACTACAGGACCTGGATCAGTGCGACAACTCTGAAAGGGGTCGGGGAGGGGGCCTGATTCCCTCCCTGAGTTTCTGAGAGATAAATGTGTGGGATTATGCTGGCTGGAATTGTGTCAAGCTGGGGTTTTCCTGAAGTGGCAACAAAGTACCTATCAAGTACAAAGTAACTTGTCCATATATGTAACTTAAAGGGCTTAATATAACCTACTGGACCATGTTAGTTGGCCAACTTAAATAAGTTTCACCAAGGAACTCAAGTTGCCTGGCAAGTAGAGATGGCCTAGTAACTGGCAAGTTAAGTTGGCAAGTTACTTTAAGTAAGTTGGTCCAGCCTAAGTTACTTAAGCTGGCCCTTAAATATTGGACAACTAAATTAAATTTCACTAAGAAGCTCAAGTTGCCTGGCAAGTAGGGGATGGTTCAACTTACTTAAGGGCCTAGTAACTGGGAACTCCAGTTGGCTAAAGTTACTTTTAGTAAGTTGGTCCAAGTTAAGTTACTTAGCCAAACTTACTTAAGTTGGCCATTGATATGGGCCATACTTGCTCTTAGTTGGCCATGGTCCAGTAGGGTATGTTAAGCCCTTTAAGTTACATATATGGACAAGTTACTTTGTACTTGATAGGTACTTTGTTGCCACTTCAGGAAAACCCCAGCTTGACACAATTCCAACCAGCATAACCCCCCACATTTATCTCTCAGAAACTCAGGGAGGGAATCAGGCCCCCTCCCCGACCCCTTTCAGAGTTGTCGCACTGATCCAGGTCCTGTAGTCACAAGCGGGATTTGAACCAGTTGCTGCACCACTGGCGACTTATGAACGCGAACAATCCCACTGCGCCACCAGAACCCTTCACACTTGAACATGTTCTGGTGGGACATTTGAACTTGTCGTTTTTAGCTTTTGTACTTAAAAACTTGTTCAGTCATAAGGTTTGGACTCTCAATTTCCACAACACAAGTATTTCTCTGGGTTTGAACCCAGAACCACCTGAACACTCGCACTCCAAGCCAAGGCCTTACAGACTGAGCTACACAAGAACGCAAGTGCTTAGATTTTTAGAGCATTTCTTGCTGTCAAGAATTCACGCAAAGTCTAAGAGACATTGTTTGTTTTGAACCCTGAACCATCAGCATGCCAACCCAGTAACTTACAGGGCAACCTAGACAAGCAGACACTCACTACTTTGTTTTTGAGCATTTCATGTTGTCCAGAATTCACACAAAGCCTAAAATTGACATGTTCTGGGTTTGAACCCTGAACCACCTGCACACCAAGCCAATGCCCCAACAGACCAAGCTACGCAAGTAGATGATACTCATTTGCTTTTTTAGACCATTTCATGTGGTCCAGAAATTCACACAAAGTCTAAAAGTCATTGTTTGTCCAGGTATTGAACTCTGAACCACCTGCATACAAACCCACTGCCCTACAGACTGAGCTACCACACACAGACAATAACTCAACGTGTCCTGAAGATTTGAAATTAAAATGAATTGTGATCTCAGTGATGACTGATTTTGGACGACTTGGCACCACTTTCTACCAGAACCTCTAGGCCCAATTTAGAATGGCGGATCACTGATGCTGTTAAGTCAGCTAGGCGTGAATGTAGAAGAGCAGAAAGAAAATGGAAGAAAGATAGACTTCAAGTCTCCTTGGATTGGTTCAGAGAGAAGCTGAGATGCTATAATGACGCTGTTAAAAAAGCAAGAAATGATTATTTCTCAAACATTATCTCTTCAGCAGCAGGTGATCAGCGTATTCTCTTTAGGACTTTAAGCTCTGTCCTTGATCCTGGCTCTGGTAGCAATGGCATGGAGCCATCAGTGGGAAACTGTGAGAAGTTTGTATCTTTCTTTCTAGAAAAAGTTGAAGTTGCGAGGTCGGCCTCCTCTCAGATCTCAGCTGACAATGTGCCTGCTCCTTCTCGCCCCTCTGCGTTTTTAAGCTCTTTTACACAGGTAACCTTGCCTGAGCTGGAGAAGATTGTCTCACGGCTAAAACCTGCTGGCTCCCCACGTGATGTTATGCCAGCTTGGTTTTTTAAGATGGCTTTTTCTGCTCTTGCCCCCCCCTGTTTTAACTATAATCATTAGCAGTTTAACTTCCAGCACAGTACCAAGGGAGTTTAAAAATGCTGTTGTGAGGCCAATTTCTTGACTTTGAATGAGGGCAAAACTGAAATAATAGTTTTTACCCCAAATAACAACCAGCCCCATAGATTGGACCTTTTATCGCTGCTACCCTATGAGAAGTCTGTAATTACGGATTTGGGTGTTAAAATAGATTCTGCTTTACGATTTGATGCTCAGGTAAATTCTGTTGTTCGTTCAGGTTTTTACCAGTTGAGGCGCTTATCTAAGATTAAGTTGATCCTCACGCAACAGGAATTAAAAACTGTGACCAATGCCTTTGTCATCTCTAGATTAAATCATTGCAGCTCCCTGTATGCTGGCCTGAGCCGGTCCTTATTAACTCGACTGCAGCTGGTCCAGAACGCTGTGGCTAGGTTTCGTTTTGGAGCACGGAAGTGGGACCATGTCACGCCCCTTCTAGCTGCTTTGGACTGGTTACCGGTGAAACGTTGTATCCTCCACAAGATTTTGGTCTTTGTTTTTAACTCTTTGTCAGGAACTGCCCCACCATATTTAACTTAGCTGCTGACCCGTTATGTTCCCCCAAGATCGTTACGTTCGGGTCAGTGACCTTCTAGTGGTACCGCGGTCAAAGCGCAAGTCCAGAGGTGATCGTGCCTTTTCGGTTTTGGGTCCTCGGCTTTGGAACCAATTGCCACTAGAAATAAGAAAGTCCACATCGTTGCCCACTTATAAAGCCAGGCTTAAGGTTCACCTTAGATCTGTTTCTTAGTTTTTTACTTGTGTTTTAAGTTTTTGATCATTGTT
This sequence comes from Aphyosemion australe, assembly GCA_006937985.1. Lineage (NCBI taxonomy): Eukaryota > Metazoa > Chordata > Actinopteri > Cyprinodontiformes > Nothobranchiidae > Aphyosemion > Aphyosemion australe. Next base: position 1,898,446 of record SSNS01000073.1, read on the forward strand.
TTTTATTGTTTTTAACTCTTTTATCTTTTAATGTTTTATTTTTATTTTATCTTGGAATGTTTTATTTTTGTATTTTATTGTGTCTTAGTTGTTTTTATATTATGTTCAGCACCTTGGGCCCCCTTGATTGGGGGTAGGAAGGGGCTTTACAAATAAAATTGAAATAAAATTGAATTGAATTGTTTCAGCATAGAGAATTCAGTCAGAGGAGAAAGTAGCTTCAGACGACAGGATCTGGAGTCTTACTTCCTGATATGTGGACATCTCTCCTCTGATTGGCTAACAGCAACACGACTCTACCACTGACTCTTTGCTCTGCAACGTTGATGTTTTATCTCCACCAATAACACAAGCCTGGAGGAGTTCTGCTGTGTGGTGGAGTTGCTAATGCTAACGGTTAGCTTCTACTAGCCCAGACGTTCTCTGCTGTTTCCTGGACGCTAAACCAACAACAGCCTTCCCCGTCGTGAGTCAAGATGGGTGAGTCTATGAATGTTCAGTGACAGTGTGACGTAGATCTGTCAGGATTTTCTAATCCTAGAGTTTCACCTAGAGTCTATTTTCTATCAGAAGCTGATGCAGGAGATAGGTGGAGGAGACTATTTTCATGTTCAGCCTGCAGGAAACACTCAGAGTGACCAATCATTTTCAAAAATAATAAGCAGAAAATAGTTTCTCAGTGAAGGACCTTTAATAAATTTAAGGATTCACAAATGAATTCTAGTAAATGAAACATTTTAATCCCTCTCCTCTTAAAGGTAATGTAGCTGATTTAATTTGGATCTCTGGATGAGGTTTTAGAGAGGCTGCCCGTCTGAGCCATCGCTAGGCTGTTTCTAAGAGGATTATTTGCACAGTGTGCTGTTTATTACGACTGCACCCTACTCCAAAGGCAACGTTCAGGCTCAGACGCTAAGCTAAAGTCTTTTGTCAGGTATTATATTTCACAGAAGGGACCTAAAAGCCTTTCTTGACACAGCAGTGTATGTTACCTGGTTTTGTGCTGCTCAGTTGGTGCACACAGGCTTGCATAAACTCATTACTGGCTTACCATGGATGCAGAGAGTCAAATGGCTTGTGCTGCATTTGCTGGAGCTAGACACATGCAGATAAGAGCGAAAACCTCAGACAAGATGAATGAATTAGAATACCCTCACTGCTCTGACAGTGGATCACTATGGTGAACATGCATGGCTTTCCTCACACGGGTGAAACATTCACCTGAGCATATGGGCTCTGTGTAACGTTTAGGTGGGGGGGGAGACAAAGAAGGAATTAACAGAGCTTATCTAAAGACACGGAGAGCGTGAACGCTCCACCCCAGGCTGTGATCTGTCCTGGCACTGAGGCAGATCAGGTGACTGCATGGAGGGAATTAAAAGCTTCTCATTGTCACGAGACAAACTGGATCGTCATTGTGTGGAAAAAAAGATGGATCATCTACGGCTGAGCTCACTGATAGAGAGGGAGAGCAGACAACACTAATCTGCAATTCACCTGCCATAAATAAAAATTGTTATAGGAAGTGTTTGTCAATTAAATCTCTACCAGGTAGCAAAATTCCCCCTTAAAGCTTTTTGATCAAGCACCTTCTGCCCTCATCAACATAATGGTCTGAGTGATGGTGCAGCAACATGTAAACTGAACTGAGAGTTTTAGGGCAGGACTGAGAAGTCTCTGCTGCCACCTGCTGGAAAAAGAGCTAAATTACTACCAAACATGGGTTCATCCCAATTGTCAGATATTTGGTTTATTTGGTGAAGATCTATCAATTTGAAATACTTTTATATTTCTTCAGGTTTAGCTTGTTAAATGTTTCAGATGAGCAAATTATTTCTTGTAAAATAAAATAAAAATATCAATAGAACCTGCCTGAAAACAAGGTCAGGTCAGGTTAGACTGCACTGTGTTATGGTCAGAGATCACGATTAAACGGTAAAAAAGAAACTATGCAAACATTTAATCAGTGGGGAGAGTTCCAAGGTCAAACCTCCATCTGCCGACCAAAACTAACATCTTCACGATCCCCAAGATTTTTGGGGAATATTTTGTTGACTGATTAAAGACAATCTGGAACTTTCTAGGTTTTCCCCCATTAAATCTGGAGTTAAGCTAGCTGCATTTCCAAAAACACATCAAACCGACAGTAAAACGTGGTGGTGGTAGTGTGATGATCTGGGTTTGCTCTGCTTCTTCAAGACCTAGATGATCTAAAGCAGGGATAACCAGTCCTGGTCCTGGAGGGCCGCTATCCAGCATGTTTTACTTGTTTTTCTGTTCCGACACTCATGATTTTATGGTTGATTCACTTGGTCAGCAGCTCATGATGCTCTGCAGACGCCTGTTAGTCACCTACTAGGGCGATGTGGCCTATGATCAATATCACGGTATTTTGAGGAGTTCACCTCGATAAATGGACGATAATTACATGTATGCGCAAAAACTAAAGTTGTCCACTAGATGGGGCTGTCACAGGTATTACGTTGAGTCACGTTGTCATGTGACTCGAGGTGCTACAGCTTCTTAAAGGACATGAACGTCACCAACCTACACATCTTTTCATTTTTTTATTACCAAATATGTTGATGTGGGAAAAATGATATCGGTTAGAGTCCGACATTTGGATAACGATACATTTTCGATTTATCGCTCAGTAGGGTTGGATGGGTTAGGGTTAGAGAAACAACTAAAACATGCTGGATAGTGGACCTCCGGGGCAAGGACTGGTTATCTCTAATCTAAAGGAGAATGTCTGGTCTTCGGTACATTCAAACACAAATGAAGCAGACCAATTAAACTGAGAAGTACATCATGTCCAACAATAAACAAGTCAAAGTCTGTACTTAGATCCAGAGGTGCTGTGACAAACCGTAACCTTAATAAAACTATATGTACAAATATTTGATTGCTGTTGTTGCTGGTTTAGGGTCAGTGCCCAATAACAGGATATTAGATCCACTCAAACTAACGCAAGCCTCAACTTTCCTGACTGGTTCAAATGGACTAATATGTATTATTGATCTCACTTTATAATGCTGACAACATATCAAGCACCAGCTACTCAACTTGATTCAGTCTGTTTCAAGCTGTTGCTTCAATCGAACAAACAGAAATATGGTGAATAAAGGTGACATTGGACAGCCCGTTTCTTCCTGTTAAGTTACTTTCATTTATTCTGATTCATAGAAGCATCTTTAGAAAATATACTCATTTTCAAGCTTTTAAAATCAGACTAAAACAACCCACTGGCCGATGTAAATACTATTGAGGAGATGGAGGAACTCAGGTCTCTCAGTCAATGTCAGCATACACCAAAAACATACTCACAAGCACAGATATCAAATAATATAAATATTATCACAAATAAAAACATGATCGTTAACTAGTAGCTGTCACCACAATGGTTAGTGCAGTTTCATACTCATTATCTACACCTCAGAATAAATACAGTACAAACTCACTTTTAGTAGTCAGATTGTCAGTAAGAGGGGGTTGGAGACAGAATTTCAACTGATCATCACAAATGTGTAAAACAGCAGATCATGTGCATACTAGAAAGACAAAACTACTGTGTGTGTTTTAAGAAACTTCCCTTTACACCAGAGAAGTCCAGAATAAGTGCAAGCAGCTAGAAAAGAAAACAGAGGAACACAGTACATGCATTTTCAGCAAGAAATGGATTAAAAAGTAAAATAAACTCCAGTTGCATCGTTTTCATTTGAGTCCACACAGTTTTAAAAGCTTGTCTCAGTCCAGTTCTCCATGTTCCAGTCTGCCTGTCTCCCCTCTGTCCTCAGGTGATGTCATAATGCGTCTCTGTTACCACCGTCGTAACCTGCAGGAGAAAGTGTAACCTGAGCATTACGCCTCAAGAAATTATAAAAATTATAGAACAACGATGTGCAATTCAAAATGTGGTGGGTAAGTAAATAATAATAAATAACAAGGTACAGTCTAAATGTACATTTAAAGGTGCAGAATCAATTTATTGGCATCCAAACTGGAATAAAAATTCATTTTTACTGCTGCTTTAAAGCAACATTAAAGAGTTTTAAAACACTTTAAGCTATTGCTTTCAAACTGGTTTCAGTGGTTCTTGGGCCAGAAACTTGAGCAACTTCAGATTTGACAGAAATCTGTCGCCCTCTGCTGACCAGAAGCTGCACTTAACAGTTTCGTGGTTCAGGTAAAAACACCAGTGGGAGGTCTCTAACTGCAAAAAGTCAATAGCTGTTTACTGTGCCGGTAGCTAAAATAAACATTAACAGTTAGCTTTTTCAGTTCACCAACTGTTAATAAAAACAAGAAGAAGAAGAGTTTTGTTTTATCTGTTGGCATCATGGTGGAGCCTGGAAGTAAAAGTAATGTCTTTGGAGGTGAAGCAAAGAGCTAAAACCAGAGTGAACATCAGTGGCCTACACTCGTTTGAGGGCGCTGCAGGAAGCTACAAAATCATGGACTGATGGTGACCTGGCTTTGTTGCTACTGGACTTGTAGGTAAAAATATTTTTTTGTCCAACAGTGTGGATCTTTAGTATCAGTTAGCGCGTGTTAGTGTTAGCTCGTTGTTAGCAGGCTGTAGCAGGGTTGTAAACGATAGCTGTAATTCCAATTTCAACCAGTAGGAGGGAGAAGTGAGAAAACGTGTTAACTGTTGCTTTAATTATGTTAAGATTAGCTCAAAACTCCACCATTCCTCCACATAAGAAGATCTTAGTTAAAACTGTGGCGTTAAAGCTGATGGGGGACATGTTTTTTAGAAGAATGTTGTCTTTTACTTTGTCCTTCTGAGCAGTGGGAAACATCTTTTCTCTCATCCCGAACGAAAGCTGAGTGAATTTCCATTTCCACTTCAGATTTCATTTGGCTTCTTATCCCATGGGACTCTGTCAGTGGAAGCCACTCATGTCCCCGCCATCAAACCACCTCAGTGTGCTTTACACTCAATGTTTTTGTTACTTGATCCTTTTCTCTGATCTGCAAATAATTTACTTCCAGGAATTGTGTCAGAATTGATTTTGATTTTATCAGACCAGAGGATTGTGTTCCAGAGGTGGTCCGACTTTCTGAGGTGTTTCTTGGCATTCTTCCTGAATTTTCTGAAATTAAATAAATGGGAGACACTGATATCCCTCGTTTGAACGCTAGAGTCATTTAAGCTGTTGGGTTTCTTTATTTTTCTCCTCCTAAAAGCACAATGATGAATCTGTTTGGGGATTTTCTAACCGACCTTGTGCCTACATATTTATTTTTGAAGTTCGCAGACCAGGCGTGCTTCAGTGGAACCCTCGCTTCTCTGAATGTTCTGGGTTCACAGTAACATCCTCCAAATCCTAAAGCTACATTTAGAATAAACTCATTCTGCAATTCAAATCTTAACCCTTTCAAATAGATGAACGTTTTCACCCATTTAGAACAAATGTGTCACTTCACATTCGATTTGTGTCCAACTGAGTTACAAGCTGATCTCAGGTATAATATTCAAGGACTGGAATTGAATTAATATGAAGGCAGTCAAAACTTATTGTTGACCTACTTTCTGTGGTTTGTGTCAGCTGAGCTGTAACGTGACCACCAGAAGGGTCAGAGGAAAGAATTGCTCCATCTTGAGCAGGAGGAGGGCTCTAGGAAACTAACAACCAATAAAAATGATGTGCTCACCTTGGTTCAAATGAGAGAAAATACTCAGCTTTGTGAATAAGAAGTTAAGTTAGCAGTGAAAGTCTGTGTTTATAAAGCGTCAGAACACTCTATAGAGCTGCCTTCATGGCCTTTGCTGAATTTAAGTTCATAAACATTACCGACTCTTATTTTCACAAGCTGGTGTTAGTTGTGTGTTCAGTAACTCCTCTTTACAGTCGTCTTAATGCAACTTTTTCACATGTTTAAATCATGTTCTTGAGCCAATTTGTGCTAAAATGACCTTTACAGGGTTAATGAAATGTCACTCAGACCCCCACCGCCCTCTGTGGCCAGAATACCACACTTGCAACTTCAGAGCAGCGGTCCGGTCCCTGCTGGACTTAGTAAAGTGGAGCTGACATGCCTGGTGCTGCAGTCTGCTTCCAGCATGTTTCCTGCATGTTTTAGATCATGAACACAGCTGATTTGTTTGATTTAGTGATGAACCGCTCCTGTAGACACTAATGAAGGCTGAGGAGACGTTTCAGCTGTTAGATTAAGGTGTTAAAAAGACCAACGCACAGCGAGGAGATAAGTTTCACTTTTGGTTTAACCACAGTGAATTAATAACGGACACTAGGGGGTGCTAAAAGCAAGCAAAACTACTTTAAATAAATCCCAATGTGTCTTATAACATGTAAAAAAACATGTTTCCCAGTGTGAATCTAAAACTAAAAAATGTGAACCCTCTATAAGCAAATTTCACATTTTCACATGTAAAACACATTTAGACGGGTTTTCGGTGGGATTTTAGAACGTTTTAACGCATAAATTTTTTTTTGCATATGGTTGCATGTTTTTCCACAGGGGCTGGTGACATTAGGACAAGTGTTTGCAGCAGTAAAGAGACACTCTGTGACCTATGTGGATAAACTGTCTCCCTGCACTGAGATCCAGCCAGGTTGTCCTGCAGACCAAGAATGATATCATTGTTAACCCACCAGCACAGGTGACTGAAGCAGATGGACATTTAATCTGAAATCTAGTCTGGGACATCAGTACTTCCAGAGATTATAGAGTCAGGTTCTAAATGTAATCTTGCTTTCTAGCAATAAACTATAAATTTAAAGACTGACTGATGTTAATTTCCACTTAAATGAAGTAAACAGGTCAAAAAAAGCCCTCAGGCCTCATATTCTCCACCTAATTAACTTTTATACCAATGTTTGTTAAATTTCCCTGCAGTAGCGTTTCAGGATTCACTACCGATAACGATCATGACTTGATTTTGCCGAGTCATTAGCTTTCCACCACTCCAGGCTCATCTCTGTCACTTTCAAAGTGCTCGTAGTAGAAAGTGAAATAGCTAAACTTGGTTAACAAATCCCACAGTAATGACACACGGGAAAAAATCTGGTTTCATTTAAGACAAAGTCACGAGATAAAAGGTAAAAGTAATGAAGTTCTCCTCAAACAGCTGCTGGAGGTGAAGCGAGAGCCTTGATAAAACAGACCAATTAGGTCTTTAAATTATGTTTTGGGATTCTTTTTCATTAAAGCGGCTGTCTGGAGTTTTCCCCTTTCAGGAATTATGTATGATTTTTCAGAATTCGTAAAAGTGATTGTCTAATTATGTAGTGTGATATAATGTAAGCAATACGTCTTTTTTTTTTTTGCTAAGCCCGCCCCCTGCCCGTAAAATCCGTGCAATATGAATACTGAGCGGTGACCAGAACTAACCAATAGCGTTAGACTACCGCTTACTTGCTTCAGATTTAAGATCCTCGGCTGATGCAGCGTTGATGAACTTTTCACGGACAAGTAAGGCTTTAAAATATAAATATATGAAAACACAACATGACATGAGAATAATACTTGTAAAACAACGTGTTTTAGCTCTGTTTGCACATTCATAAACAAGAAACGTGCAGTCACCATCTTAAATTACAGAGTCAACCCGACTCTTGGTGCGATACGCTTGTCAGCCACTAGATGGTGCCATCAGATAAAAGAAATACTCCGGACAGCCGCTTTAACTATTTATCAAGTGGCAGCACATGCATGTATTTAATATGTATGGTATGACTCATCTATGGATGGTCAAATGTAGCAAAGATCCAATTTAAAATGAGTTGAACCAAAGGTTGTGTTTTCACTAGGGGTGGGGATTTAACACATTAATTATGATTAATTAATTAGAAAAAAAATTAACGCATTTAACCCTTTAAGCCCGAGGGTCCCCCAACTGGGGGATGTTGAAGTTTAGCAGCTAAATCCATGCCCTAAATATCAATCTAGTCAAGCTGCACCTCTAAGGAAAGCTCAGAACCTTGGCTACAAGACCACGTAAATCAAATGAGTGATCAGAAATCACTCTTCATGTGTTTTTGCCTTCATTTCTGTCTCTAATGATGCTAAATCAAATCAAATGACACACATGTTCTATCAACCCATTTTTATTATTATTATTGTTATTATTATTATTATTATTTTAAAGACAATACCATTATCAAAATGTACTTTAAATAGTAATGTCCTTTTAGGTCTGTCCTATTTGTGCCAGTGATATACATACTTTTTTTTCCTCCTGTTTTGAATTGAAATACAATTTAAAAGCATTTTTTTTATATAAATTAAAAGAGCTTGTGTTTACAATAATAATGTCAATGACTATTGTTTGATTCTCTGTCTCATTATTTTAAATTAAAAAAATTGCTTTTAGGGAAAATTTTCTTGAACGATTAAAATGCAATTAATCAAGATTAATTAATTACAAAGCCTCTAATTAATTAGATTAATTTTTTTAATCAAGTCCCACCCCTAGTTTATACACATGTTGGGATCCTTTTGGCTGTCATACCACACATATCAGGAGGAAGAGAAACAGATACATACACCCGGGGCCAGCTGGGTAGTCCAGAGATCTGTTTCTGTAGCGGGGAAAGCAGGACTTATTCACAGGGAATCTGCGATCTGAAGACCTGTCCAGATCGTAGGGGGTGTCCTGTTCCATGCCTGAGGGGAAATGGCATAACACACACACACACACACACACACACACACACACACACACACACACACACACACACGGTGGGGTGCGGGAACTTAAGGGGGATAACACGGCGCTACAGGTGTGGGAGCACATCAACAAAACAAACTCGTGCTGATTTCATTTGATAAAAATATCAAATGATCGTTTAGGAGGAAACATTGAATTTGCATTCATGGGTTTGACTTTGTGCACGATGCGTACCCCAAAACTTACAAAGAGCAGCAGAGAAACAGTACCTATGTCAAATGAGTTGGACTTCCTGGTGTGATGAGACGTTGGGTATCCATTACGTCCTCCGTCCTCACCTGGTGGAACGATCACATTCATTTATCCTCTTTTGTCTTGTGGAATTTTACTGATTTTTCATCGTTAACAGAATCTTTGTTTTAGCTTAATAGGTTGAAAAGACAGAAATGACACCAACAGAATGTGAAATTATGCAAAAACAAGGAAATTACCATTAAAAGTACCAAGGTACAGTTTTCAGCGACCTTCATATGACTTTAATGTCGTACCATGACTGATGATGACAGGATCGGCTGCCTCTGTAACAGGCTGCCCAGGCGCCGTCGGGCTCCTCGCCTCATTGGGTGCCTTGTCCTGAGCAATATGAGGAGAACTCCTCTGGTTGCTGGGTTGCTCGTCGTCTGAACTGGCCGAAGCGGTTCTGGGTGAGGTCTTGGTTTTGTCTGGAGAAGTCTTGTCTCTCTGGAGGTCTACGCTGGGCTGATGAAGGAGCACGGTATGTGGATACGTTTCAGCCTGCAGCCAAATGTGTTTTCTTTGCTGAATCACACATCATACGCACCTTTTTGGGAATAAGAGGACGCTGCCCCTCTGGTCCTCGTCCTCTTTGCTTTTCCTCTTGCATGTTGTCACTCTGGTCCTCTCCCTCCAGCCTCCCCGTCTCTTCTGGTAAAAACAACACGGCGAACACATCAGCTCGATGATAAATCAGGACTTTGTTCTGAATTTTCAGGTGAGCGCCCTAAAGCAGGGGTGCTGACAAAGAGCAGGGGAACACATAATACGTGCAGCCTTGCCAAAGTAAACAACCTACCACCTTAAATATTAACAGACGTGTTGCTGCTCTCTGGTGTGGAGACATTACTCACTGGGAACAAAACAAGGAAGTACAACAGCATGTGTGTTTGCAACTATACGTCTATTGTCCCAACAATAATGTGAGATTCTCCAGATAATAAAGATGCATCCCTTCAGGGGACGGTAGGCCCTAATTCCTGATCTGTCGAGTTAAAGATTCAGTCTTTAACCAAACCAGTTCTGACACCTGGCTGCTGCTCTGACTTCTTTTGAGTCTGGTGGTTTTCTAACCCACTTTAGCAGCTCATTAAAAAGTCCAGACATAAAACTAACAATAGTTCCTAATAACGGCTCTCCGTAGAAGCCGTCGACAGCTGCAGCAGCAGCAGCCTTTAGGGTCTAATCCAATCACATCTCTTTGTACTGTCAGTCTCACGTCCTTTGGAATCATTTTAAAACTTTTGTTTTACTGGATGATGCTATAAAGAACTATTAGCTGTTACTTAGCTAATAAATTCTATTTTAGCATTTATTCAAAGTCACTAATAATATCATTGAGTGTCTATGATGGGTAGAAAGCAGCAGACAAGCTGTTTTAACCTTCAAACAGGCTGTGAAAAGATGCAATACCTAAACTCTCCTGCAGGTGTCTCTGTTTCATCACAGCCAGAACCGATTTGCTGCTTGGAGTAGAAGACTCTGGTCTCAGTCCACACGGGCCCACGCTGCCAGCACCAGCGCTCTGGACGTCCTCCGCCGCCTCTGTCCGTGCGTCCATCAGAGGGACGATCCTCTCCTGCCTGTCCGTCTCCATCTGTCTGTCCGTCTGTTTTTTGGAGGACGCCACATGGCCATTACTCCGGGTATCTGTTGGGGCATCTGAGATGGCGTTTGATCCATCGGTGTTGTGCTCCGACTCTTTGATGTCACAGGTGCTGCTGCTATCCGAGTCCTCGATTTCTGCTCCGATACAGCTGTAGACCATGCTGACAAGGTCTGTGGACTGGATCGGGACCGGAGACATTAGATCACACTTTACATCAAATCATTAGATGCTGAGTGCAAGAACCTTTGACATCTACTTTTGTATTTGTAGCCCAAACATGTCTCTGTACTTTCAAATATCTCTCATTTTGCAGGGCGATGTCCCTGAATACCCTCAGTCTATAAAAGATACCCATTTGGTGTGTGTGTGTGTGTGTGAACAGATTTAAAATAGACCTTCAAGTCTAAGTTTCAAACGCGATACACAAATCCAAGACATAAAAAGGCTGAGAATAGCAGGTGGTGGGCACAGCATGCCGTTCTGCTCTGTCGTCACATGGGACTCCTGGAACTGGCAGCTCATAAGTTGAAACTGTGACAATGAAACAGACTGTACGACTTAAGAAACTGTAATTTATTCATAAAAAAACTCCTCCATGTTATAGTTTTAAAAACTAAAACATGCTAATTCATGCAGCTTTTATGGGCTACAGTAAGAATGCAGCTGCTGCTGCCAGTCGCTATCTGACGGGAGAACAATGGGAAGTGGTTCAGATGTAGATTTGAAATTAAAACCATCTTTATTTTCTTGGCTTCTGGCTCTACTAGAGTCAATACCTGCTTGTGACTGTTGTGACCTTCAAACTCTTTGTACCTGTCTTTGGATGAGACAGGGGGGGCTAGCAGCCCTCATCCCATGAACAAGAACTCCCTGAGGTGAAGGCATGGCCCCGTTAGGCCCAGGAACGGCACTCTCCGGCCTTCCGATCTCCTTAGGGTGCTGAATCATGGAGTAGACGTTCTCTGAGGCTCCACTAGAACAGAAAAGTGACAGCGACAGGAGTTGGGTCAGGAAGGAATGATTGACTGATGCAGGAAGTGATTTGTGACCCGACTTGACCTCAATAATTCAATAACTGCGATGATTCTTGTGAATTCCTTTGGAAAACACGCTGAACAGAGATGTGACAGATCAGGTGCTGTTAGCATGCCTTTGTTACACGTAGCTGTAGAAAACAATCACACCATCTTTATGAACGCTTAGCCTCAATCTGCAGATGGGATGTTATAAAACTTTATAAACTGATTTTACAAAGCTGCATCTGTCTGATGAGCCAGCTGCTGTTTTATTCTCCATAAGATGCAAGGTTGGATTTCCTTGAGCACATCTGTGATCAGAACAAAACAATCTGCAGCTCTTTGTTTTGATGAATCATACAGTCAAGTTTACAAAACTGCTCCAGATGAGAGATGCTTTTCCTCTCCTCTACGAGAAACGGCTTCCGCTTGGCACCAAAGACGATGGTAGTAACTTTGTATCAGTGTACTTAGAAATTTGTTGTTTTTGTCACGTTTTAAAGTTTCTGATTAGAAAAAAAATCAGTATCAGACAAAAGCTGAGTAAATAAAAGTTTTCAAATGGTGATTTTGTTTCATTAAAGGACAAAATCTATTTAAATCAACTTGACCATGTGTGAACGGTAACTGACCTCTAGTTAAATCAAGAATTAACCACATTCAGGTCCATTACCCACACCGGGCCTGATTACTGTCAGACCTCTAGAGCAGTGGTTCCCAACCTGGGGTCCACAAGATTACAGAGGGTCCCCACAATTTTGTCTCTTCTGAGGTTGCCAGTTTACATTTGTAAAAATCACTTTTATAAAATCCCCACAACACAACCAATAGTGTAATCAAGACTCTGTAAGAGTTATAAATCTGTAATTAATCACTTTAGATGTGTGTATGGGGGTAAGAGTTGGGGTTGGTGGGGCCCTGGCTTGTCTTGGACACCAGCAAGGGGGTCCTGGTGGAACAAGGTTTGGGAACCACGGCTCTACAGTAAGAAATCACTCAAACAGAACCTGAGGAAGGTGTGTGTCCCGTTGCATCTGGTGTAAACCAGACTGGGTTTCAGAAAAAGAACATCATGGTGGTAGTGTGATGGTCTGGAGCTGCTTTGCTGCTTCATGATCATTGTATTGTAAAGCACCTTGGGGGGTTGTAGAACCCTAGAAGGTGCTCTATCACATACATGCCATTTACCATTTTATAGCATGACCTAAAGCAAGCTGTTCCACCTGGAAAACCCTTTTATACGAAGAGATCAAAACATTTAGAAGACTGGGACAAAGTTTGTCCACAGTGAGGAACGTCACAACCAACCAGTTACTAAGTTCAGGAGGCAGTTATGATCTCACACGGAACCAGATTGGGTTGGAAAGCTTGTTTTCTTTAATAAATTAAACAAGCATTTGAAAACTGTAGTTTGTATTTTACTCAGGTTATCTGAAACATTTCAGTATGGCAAAAAAAAAAAGCAAAATCAGAGGACATTTGTAAACGGGTCAAAACCTTTTCCACAGTAGCTTAAGTGGACAAAGTGTCATAAATTCAAATCAAAAGAAAAACAGTTAGAAAGGAAATATAAATTATTCAGAAGTATAAAGTGACATAAATGTAAACGCCCTGTGCTGGATTCATTTACCAGCCTTCTTACTCTGCTAGTCTGCACACTTAAATGCTACTTCAGTTTCCCTCCTCCACTCAGCCGCTGCAGCAGTCACTCACTCTGAGTCCTGAACAGAGAAGGTGGAGTTGCGATTCTTTCGGAAGCCAGAGAAAATCGACAGGACGCTGCGTCTTTTCTTCCTCCTCAGAGACTGGGCCTGATGGAAGGATGACAACTGACTAAAGGAGAAGAGGAACAACAGAGAAGGCGGCATGAGGTCACAGGAGTAACAGCAGGGTACATTTACAACGTGACCCTTGGACATATTTTTACTCAGAAGTGGCTCAATATGGCTGAAAGGAGAACAAACCCAACACTGAAACCTAAAACCCTCGAGAAGTAGACTCACTGTGAACAGAGGGCTGCTCAGCAATAAACAGCAAGTTTCTCTGCAATTTATGATACTTTTAAAACCCAAAATGATGTTTGAGGGGAAAAAAATCAAGCACATAAAATCTAGATGGAAGAAAGTGCAGCAATGTGTGAAAAAGTTCCATGAAAGCAGGTCTTTAAAGCAACACTAAAGCGTTTTTAACTGTTGCTTTCAAACTGGTTTCAGTGATTCTTGAGCCAGAAACTTGAGCAGCTTCACACTGAACAGCACTCAGTAGCCTCTGCTGACCAGAAACGGCACTAGTGACAGCATTCTGGTAGAGGTAACAGTTGTTCACTGTTTTACTTTCTTTTGTGTTTTATTCCTTTTTAACTAGTATTTATAATCATCTTTCATTTGTTTTATCATTTTATTATTTTACTCTTTGTTTTCTGATTTTAATTGATTTTATGATATTCTGTTGTTTTGTTTTAAGATCATTTTATGACTTTATCATTTGTTTTGTTGATCTTTGTGAAGCACTTTGTGATTCTTTCTGTGATAAGTGCTATACAAAAAAATGTACTTGCTTACTTACTGTGCTGGTAGCTCATGTAAAGGCTAGCAGTTAGCTATTTCAGTTTGCAAACCGTCAACAAAAAGCACCAGAAGAAAAAGTTGTCTTTATTATTGGCATCAATGGACGGAGCCTGGAAGTAAACGTAAGAGAGTAATGTCTTTGGAGGCGAAGCAAAGAGCTAAAACCAGAGCAAACATCGGCGCAGCCTACACTTTTGAGGGAGCTAAAGGAGGCTATGACATCACGGACTGATAGTGACCTGGCTTTGTTGCTACTGGACTTGTTAGTAAGAATAGTTTTTGTATAAGTGTGGATCTTTGTATTTTGTGGCTTATGGTTAGAGTTAGCTTGTAGTTAGAGCTAGCTACTTTGTTTACGACAGTTGTAATTCTGCTTTCAACCAGTAGGAGGGATCAGCGGGAATCTCATTGAGTTTAGACAGAACATTAGTTTACTGAAGGTGCCAGTGCAAACGCTTTCAACCCTGTTTTGGTATTTCCCCAGGAACATGTTTTAATGTCTAAACCGTATTAGAAATGTAACGTTTGTGTGAGAGATGATTGTTGCAAGCTCAAAAGTGACAGTGCATGACATCATTACTGTAAAGTTTAACAGAAAACAAAAACAGGTTTGAATGCATTTGCACATTAAAGTCACTAGAAGAAATAGAACGTGATGATGTCACGCACTCTAACTTTTGAGCTTGCAACAATCATCTATCATTAGACATTAAAACATGTCGTTTATATTTCTTCTATGAAGTCCCCCAGGAAGCAGAATGAACACCCAGAGTTTCTTCATAACTGAGCTCAAAATTTCCTCTTCAAAACTGAAAGTAGGGTCTTTTCAACATATTCATATATTGCCAACATTTTAAATTTTAGGCTGATAAAAACGAACAGACACTCCTGCTACCTGTTCACTATGTTTGAAAAACTCTTATAGATTTTTTTTATTTCTACAAACTGGCGACCCTACTGAGCCACTGGTAGCTGCTAAAAATGTATTCTTGCAGTTTATCAATCATAAACTTAACATTTTTGCTTGATTTAGATTCTTTCAAAAATAAGTCCCAAATTACGATCGGGATTTATGGAAGAGGAGTGATGCTTTAACATTCCCTGATTTTCTCTAGTTCCATGTCATCGTCTGCTGAAGGTTTGTTGGAATGAAAGACTTGTTTTAGTTACCTGAGTGAGTGAGTGAGTGAGTAATGGCCTGAGGGGTATTGAAGCAGATGCTGACTGCAGCTGAGCAACACCTACAGAGATGCTTGAATGTTTTATAATCAGCCAATAAATATCTGGTAGCTCCAGAAAGAAGAAACTCCAGATGAAAACTGTTTGAAGTGGAAATAAAGACCTAGTTTATGCAGTGTTGTTTTTGTGTCGCTGCTGCTGAAGTCCTGATGGAGACCACTAAGCTGCTGCAGGTTTACACACCAGATGTTTGACGTACTTTGATTATTCTTTAGACTTTCAGATGAAAATACTGGAAACGGTTTTATTGAATGAATGAAAAAAATATTTTAAAAGCATTTAAAAGACAAAGTTCAACCAATTTTCATGGATGATTATTGATAGCCCTCAAACCTTTAAAACACAGTTTAACCTCTTAAGCTGTTTCCAAGTTTTATTTGTTTTTTGTTAAACTGAGGATTGATTAAGCAGTTTATGTTTAGTTCAGCTGAGGTCACCTGGAATTTCTGTTGGTCCATTTAAAAAAATTAACATTTGAAAACAAAACATTTAAAAATAATTAAACAAAACAAATTGTTTACACAGTGATGCTGGGGTAAGGCGGTTTAGGCTGCTGCCCCCGTGACCCAGACTCAGAGAAGTGGGTGAAAACAGCCATAATGCTGAGGTAAAAAGACGACTTCATCAACTTTATTTTTGACCGCCTGGTCAGTCGACACGCCAAACTTCAGGTTGTAGATAATCAACAAGGGAACAAGCATATGTGTAGCTAAAATCAGATTCCTCTTTAAGGTGGTCTGACTCTCACAACAGCCTCAGGAGCTGAATCATCTGGGAGGAGTTTGGAGGAGCTGGACCTCCTCATCAAAAAGAGATGATTAGAACTTCCCTGGAAGGATAATAAATCCACTCTAGCCTGGGAATGTCCAAGAAATACCTAGAAGAGCTAAAGAGTATTGGTGGGGAGAAGAATGTGTGCCTCTGCTCTGGGATCTGTTGCTGCACAACATGTTTTTGCAAAGGGATGGATGGATGGATGGATGGATGGATGGATGGATGGATGGATGGATGGATGGATGGATGGATGGATGGATGGATGGATGGATGGATGGATGGATGGATGGATGGATGGATGGATGTACCTGTCAGGAAGGACCCTCTTGCTGTAGAAGTCAGGCAGTCCATCCTCCAGCATACTGACTCCTCCATTCTCTGCACTATGCTGCAAACACACACACACACACACACACAGACACACACACACACACACACACACACACACGGAGAACACAATAACAATGATGAATTTAACATGTCTACAAAGAGCTGAAAGGCTGACAAAGTGTATTATCTGTTGAAGCGGCTGACTGAACTCCACAGCCAGCAGAGGTCCGTTTGTTAAACCTGTCTTTAACACACTTCTTTAACTACATTTCCCTCCATTTAGACCAAAAAAAAGCTTTCAAAAGGCTCTAAACAAACAAGCTGCTCAGTTTGTTGATGCCCCTGGGAGACGGCAGCTCGCTATTAACATTTGAATCACAGAGACACATGTGGCAGCGTCGTACTTTAAAGGAAACTTATTTTTGGAAGGAGCCCGGAGCAACAAACACCAGATGAATAACTGAAGTTACAACACACAGCAACAAAGGCAAGATGAAGAAAAAGTATCCCTGAAAACACACACAGCACTCCTGAGTGTTCCAGCATCTACTCACAGATTCAGGAGAAAGATTCACGGCTCGGTGTCGCCGGGGTGGGCGTGGCCTGACGTGGGTCACATGGCGTAAAGGTGAGCCGTTGGTGGGGAGGGTGGAAAGGCATTCCCATGATGCCGAATGG
Organism: Aphyosemion australe; assembly: GCA_006937985.1. Lineage (NCBI taxonomy): Eukaryota > Metazoa > Chordata > Actinopteri > Cyprinodontiformes > Nothobranchiidae > Aphyosemion > Aphyosemion australe. Next base: position 1,915,594 of record SSNS01000073.1, read on the forward strand.
GTAAGAGAGACGGAGTGGGAGGGAGCTGACGGTGTGGGGGAGGGACTGGGCTCGTCACCCAAACCTTTAGGCAGGAAACCAACAAGATTCTCATTATCTGGTTGCATCTGACCTGCAACGCTATAGACTAACCCACTCTGGGTTCAGTCCACTTCACGTAACTCTGGCATCACTTACAACTATCCACGAACCTGCATGTTTCATGTCTAGAATTACAATAACGAGTGTTTTAGGCTGTCTGAGAAAAGGAAACAGTCATTTTCTTGTACTAAATTAAACATTGGCACCAGAACAGAAGGGTTTCAGTGTGATTAAATATTAAACTGGTTTCATCGTGGTGTGACACACACACTGCTCATGTGGAAGAAAAGGCCTAAACGAGCACACAGGCAGGAAACTCACTCAGTCTGGTGGAGACGGGGCGGATTCTTCGAGTTCTGGCGCTCCGCTTCTTAATCGCCATTGTGTCCTTTAGCCAGGAACAGAGAACACGCTTCTTTTAAACACTTGCTGTCATGTTTTCATCTCAAGGTTGACACTGAAGCCTTTAGGCCTGTGCTACAGAGATTATTTAAATATTCCCAATTATTTGGTGCCGTTACCTTAGACCCCCTTAAGACCTGGCTTTCTCTAAGGTTTACAAGGAGGTGGCAGAAGCTCCTTCAGTGTAAAAGCCATCATGATGCTGTACTCACCAAATGTTTTGTCCCCTACAATTCTCTATGTCCCTAAAATACTTCACCATGCGTCGCACACCAGCAGCATGTCTCACATCAATAATCATCATCAGACCACACGCTCGTCGAGGGGTAGGGAACCCTGGTCCTGGAGAGCCGCTATCCAGCATGTTTTAGAGGTTTCCCTGCTTCAACACAGTTGATTCACCTGTCCAGCAGCTCATCAGGCTCTGCAGAAGCCTGTTAATCACCTGCTGATTCAAATCAAGTGTATTGAAGCAGGGAAACCTCTAAAACATGCTGGATAGAGGCCCTCCAGGACCAGGGTTCCCTACCCCTGCACTAGTCCCCATCCTGGTACAACTCTCTTCAACCGCATTGAGATACATCTACATGCTGACCATCCGGCTATTAATGAATTATGATAGACTTATAAATGAGCTTAGCTTAAGCCTAGCTTAAGCCTGTTCAGCTCTGACATGAAAGAGCAAACCGACCACACCTCCAGTCCTGCCCTGGTAGAAGGATGTGTTTAAGATGTTATGCTTCTTCTCAATCATTGCTAACAACAGCATCACATACGGAAGCTGGCTGTTGGCAGAAGGAATCTTATGTAGCGCTCTGCTGCAGCAGATCTGAAGAATCCTCTGGCTGAAGACACTGATTTAAAGGAGACATCATGGAAAATCCACTTTTTTAGCCCTTAAATACAGAGTATTGTGCATTTCAGTCTCTAGTGCAAAAGAATTAAAATAAAATTAGTCACTTCAGATGCTATTTAGAAGTTTTAGTATAAAGTTTTGGTCGTATTTTTTCAGCCTGTTCAATTTGATCAATTTTCTATTACGTTTCGTTTTCTATTTCGTCACAGTAACGGCCAAATATGGTCTTAGACTTCCGCCTAAACAGAAATCCAAGCCGCCATTTTTTCTTCTCGCTAAGATTTTTGTAGTCCAATGTGGAGAATGAAGAAGTCAGGAGTGGAGAGTCCCAAATGTTCGTTTTTCTGAGCCACACACATTTTTAAGCTTTATTTATTGTGTGAACGGGACGATCAAGGTCGCCCATCATATTCCTCAATTTATGAAAAATCCCCCTTTGTCCTATCAGTTCTAGAGGGTCCAGAGCAGTCCTAAAAATGGATCCAACCTTCTTTATCAGCTGATTTGAACAACAGCAGCATCCAAGACCAATGTCTTTATCTGTGTCCTGACCTGCATCTGTCTGAATCACCTTCTGCTGACCACACCACACTTCCATTGTTCTCATGGAACTTGATCTCCAGATTTTTCTTGCACTCCTTCCTTCTTATCACCACTTGAGTTGGTTTTTACAAGCGGACCGGGCCGGCCCACGTTGGGTAAACGGCCCACCAGGACGAGGCCCGGTGTGCCAGATGGCCAGTCCACCCTGGCCTGATGCTGGAAGATCACGCCCTGCTTGCACAAAGCTCACAGTCTTTAACCTTTACTACATCAGTTCTTAATGACCAACCGATCTGATTAATAAAAAGCCACATCATCATGGATCTACTGCCACCATGTTCGTCCCAGGACCCTAATGTGTTACAACACTTACAATAAACGTCATGGATACTATAGAAGCTCAAATTCCTGCTTGGCCTATCAAGCTTTATCACAGGGGTGGGGAACCCTGGTCCTCGAGGGCTTGCATCTGGCATGTTTCAGTTGTGTCCCTGCTCCAACACCATTGAATACCTGTTCAGCAGCTCACCAAGCTCTGCAGAAGCCCGGTGATTAAAATCAGGTGTGTTGGAGCAGGAAAATAACTAAAACATGCTGATAGCAGCAATGCAACTGAAAAACTGTCAACTCTCTGTTTAAACCATCATGGGCTTTATTGTGTGTGATGGGAGCGTAATAAAAACATATATAAAGGATAAGAAGCTCATAGTTGAAATAATTAGGCCTTCCGGATCCATAAATGTCTGAAGCACTTACTATTCCCAGGTTGACACCAAAATCCTCATCAGGGAATTCCAGAGACTCGACCAGTCTCGACTGCCTGACAGTGCGTCTGCCTGTCCCGACGTCGTCCCACCTCTTTGCCTGAGACACCTGCCTCAGCTGACGCAACACACAAACACACACAGAAAACACTGAGCAGCACGTACGTACAGAGCCCCTCACCAATTAGAAAATTGGTGCTAAATATAGCCTCTGGGAGAGGTGTCCGTCCTTGTGCCGGTGCGGTTCACAAACACAGCAAAGGGCACTTTAATAAAAGTGCTGGCGAACCCCAAAAAGAATACGAATTAAAGACAATGTCTTGATCAAAGCAGAGCGAGGCCTGATAGAGGACACAATGGCACCGCAGCAAAACACGCAGAGGAGGACGAGACATTACGGCAGAGGAATGCAAAGCAGAGTGGTGCTATTGCCAGAAGTTCATCTCTTTCTGCTTTCCTACAGTCTTCATTTTTAACAATTACATTATACAGAGAGGAAAACCTGCAGGGTCAAAACACAGCTTTAACGAGCTGAAATCAAATTAAAGTGTTGCCTGAATGTTCTTTCTCACAAAAACACTTTTATCCTGATGTGGGGAGGACACAAAGCATTCAAATATCACAACCATTTAGATTTATCAGCCTTATTTATAGCTCAGGAGCGCTGCACCACAACAGAAGTGTTCCTTAGAGCAAGGCCTCCATATAATGCTCTGTGAATGCATCAGCACACCTACAGTCTGTCATTAAAATCAGGTTTTTAAGCAGCTGTTTTCATCTTTCTGAGGTTCAACGTAGAACAAGCTGTTCAGTTAGAGCTCAAACTGCATCAAGTGACTCTTTCAGCTCTTTCTAAACAATCCAACGGAACGAGATTCCACATGGTGAAACGTTTTGAACGCTTCGGTTTGAATTGAGAACGATTTTCCTCTAAAACTGATTATTTCATCTACATGTTTTAGCTGAATGTTAATCTGCTGTGGTCGTTTCATCTTTGGTAAAAAAAAAAAAAATACTGAAAAAATGAAAAAGCGTTTTGCAAAAAACTGGAGGTAAAGACTGATTGTGAGTTCGCTTTGTACATGATGGCACTGAGAAGGGTGCAAAAATTTAGCAGCCATTGAAATAAAGGCTACTTCAACATCCATCCATCCATCCATCCATCCATTTTCCTCCTCTTATACAGAGTCAGGTCATGGGGGCAGCAGCCTAAGCAGAGAGGCCCAGACTTCCCTCTCTCCAGCCACTTGGGCCAGCTCCTCCGGGGGAATCCCAAGGCGTTCCCTGTTCAGCCGAGAGACATAATCCTTCCAGCGTGTCCTGGGTCTTCCTTTAGGTCTCCTCCCAGTTGGACGTGCCTGAAAAACCTCACCAGGGAGGCGTCCAGGAGGCATCCTAACCAGATGCCCGAGCCACCTTAACTGGCTCCTCTCAATCTGGAGGAGCAGCAGGTCTACTCCGATCGAACGGTAAATTGATTCTCTTCACCACGACAGACCGGTACAACGCCCCCATCACTGCAGACGCAGCACCAATCCACCTATCGATCTCGCGCTCCACCCTTCCCTCACTCGTGAACAAGACCCTGAGATACTTAAACTCCTCCACTTGGGGCAGGACCTCGTCCCTGACCTGGAGAAGGCATTCTACCCTTTTCCGACTCAACATTTTATTTTGAAAATCCCATTATTTACCCAGACTCAAATGTCAAAATGGCAGTACCTAAAATGTAAAACTCTATGTCCATCTTTTTTAAAATCAGTCCTAAAATTTCATTATTTTATTGCAAAATAGTTTAACTTAAGGCAGATTAATAGATTCTTCTTAAATTAAAATTGTGCAAAGCTTCAAACTTAGCCTAAGACTTTTCAGTTTGACTGATGAAAGAAAAAAATGATAAAATCAATAGAATTTCTATTTTGCAGATATGCACTTTTTGGGTTTGAGTTGCAAAATGACAAACCTTTTACGCTTGAATGTTTAAACCTGCTATTGAATGGATTCTGAATAATAATTACATTTGTTGCATTGAAACACCAGCATGAACTTTTAATGACTGTATTTAAAATTATAAACCGTTTTGTGGGAGAGTGGCAGCTACGTTTGCAATTACTCATCATATGTTGTTACTGTTGGTTCAGAAATGTATAAATTCTCTTTTACAATAATACTGACTGTTGAATAAGAGAAAAGTCTTTTGCAAAAATTTGGAAGAGCAGAAGCTCCTTTTGCTATGCTACATGGTACAGTGCCTGAGGCCTTCATACTGGAGCCAGAGAGTAATGATCTAGTCTTTAGCTACTCAACAGCATGGGAACCAAACTGCTTGGGATAAATATAAGTACAAACGTAAGTTCTTTAGTTAACTACGACAAACACTTTTCTTCTGCAATCTACAAGAAGTCATGCATTAAAGGGATATTACCAGTACCAGTGTTTTATGGGTGGTGTAGAGCTCCTGCAGAATCTGATCCACTATGGAGTTGGTCAGATAGGAGACCACAGACAGCTTCACCTCCCTGAGATAAAAAAAATGAAGACATCAGCTCAGAGAACATGTTCACCCCATCTTCCTGGTATAACCCGCTTCAGCCACTCTGGTCCTCACTCCAAGGCTCTGTTGATGTCCTCGGCTGCCCTCTCCATCAGGGCGCAGCGGATGGTGGTGCGAGGAATGGAAACTTGTTCCGAGATGGACGAGAGAGGCGGGCTGAGTCTCTCTGCAGCCGAGCAGGACATGGGGCATAACTCGCGGCACAGAGACACCATGGAGTCCACGACCACCTGGACAGAAGGTGCGTCAAGCATCCTATTTTCAAAATAGACACTCTTATAAAGTATTTTATTCCTAATCTGGAGAATGACTGTTTGCTTGCTTTTCATTCAGATTTTATCTTCCTGCTCAGTGTGTGCTTTAAAAAGCCTGTGCATAAACCTGAATGGGGAAACAAAGTTTAAATGCTTGTGGATTCAAATGCCACATTTCTTTTGAAGTCAGCAAACTTACGAAGCACGCAGCATTAATGGGCAATTTAAATGCAACTAGTTCACTACGGTTTAAATTACAACCACAAAAGGGAAAGAATGGTTCTGCAAATTCAGCAACGCTTCAGCCTCCGGCTCCACCTGCAGTTCCTTGTCAGCAGCCTTGGCCAGCTCTCCAGCCAGGGTGTCCAGGCGCTGTTTGACGGGCCCGTCCACCGACAAAACGTGGGCCAGCTCGCACAGGGACGGGTACAGCTGATGGAGACACAAAGCAGCTCATTCAGCTAAATCAAACTCTTCAACAAGGACACGCGACCCCATTACGAACAACACGTTTAACTGTAAGCTCAAGCTAATGTGCACATCATCAGAGATTATTACTTAAAGCATTTTCAGAGCGAGGGAGGGAACTCATTAAGAGTTCCTCAAAGTGAGGTCATTATTTGCTTCATTACAGTCTGAAGGCATATTTTTATCAACACATTACTGTGCAGGCAGCATATTGATGATGTAGCTCGTGCACATGCAGTAAATGGATTATAGAAGAGAAAATTGCATTGTGAACCTATAATAATGGTAATGATGCATGGAAATGTTGTAGACTTACTGTATTTGGCATCTAGGCAAAGCAACATAATTTGATTACAGGAACCGAGAAAGGACATGCTTGGAAATGTATTCTCATAATATTTTCTTGAGATAATGAGTTATTTTTCAGGGCTTGCCTTTTCAAATGAATAGGGCAATATATTTATTTTGACTTGGAAATGCTGATGTAGCTGCAAATAATTTAGGATACCTAAAAAAAAGAAAGGGTCCTTCATCAACAGTCATGCTAGAAACGTGTCCATCAGTGATCAGCCACTCAGATAACAGTACCAGTGTTACATCGTCCAAGTCCAGCCTCAATCATCTGAGGTCCAAGCTGAGTCTAAATGTCTAAAGGTCTGAGGCATGCTGATGGCAGCTGCAGAATGTAACTAATAAAGTAACTTGTAATCTAACTTAATTACTTTTACAATGAAGTAATCAATAAAGGAACTATAAGGAATGTTTTAAGTATTAATCAGTAATCAGATTACTTTTTCAAGGTAACTGTGGCAACACAGGAGATGATAAGAATCCTGCACATTATCAAACACTGACTGTGTACTCGTTTTTCTAAATGTTTAAAAGCACGATGATTAAAATGCTAAAAGGTTTAGTGATTTAGTTTTACAAGTTTTATTAGGGATCACATATTAGCCTGGGATTGTTTTTATACAGGAGCTGCTGGACTATAGCATAAATGCATGTCTTTCTTTGAAAATAGAGAAAACATTTTTATGTGCAGCATTATTTCAACCACAACTGAACGGTGGCGCCCCCAAGGGGTGGCCAGAGGTGGCCATGGCCACCACTACAACATTTCTGGCCACCCCACTGGACACTCCAGTTAGTTACATTGATGTTCAAACATGAAGACATGTAAAACCCTATAGGAATTACACATTTAACGAATAAATAATCAGAATTAATCAGAATGGTGCTGATCACTGGCCTAGTGAACTAGACCAAATTCTTGCTTTGCAGAGTTTGGTCTAGGCACGCTTCATTAGAACCCTCGCAGCCTGATCCCCTGCTGTGGCTGGCCAATCACAGCGCTCTATATTGTGGGCCAATCACAGAGCGGGAGTAGCCGATGACGTCAGCGCTGCGGCCGCGAACACAAACAACATGGCGGCAACGCAGGAACCACGTTGGTTTGAAACGGCTTTGTCATCAACATTGGATTATTTAGACTCCAACGTGCGTAAGTCTGTCTGATATACTTAGCGGCTTCTTATTTTTATCAAACAAAGTAGTGCAATGTCCCAGTACACCTGATATTCACATGTTTTTATACAAAAACGACAGAAATCATTGATGCTAGACGCCATTGCTGCCTCCCGCTTTTCCGTCGCTGTGATTACGTCACGTTGTTCGTTACTCTGATTGGTCCTAGCGCTATCCAACTGCGTGCTGACATTTTGAAAGACAACCGTAGATCCGCCTCACGACTGAGAGCCGTCAATGGTTCGTGGCCAGACTATATATTCACATATATAGGATGGCTTGCCAGGCTAACTGATCACCATTTTCAAAACAAAAGTTTCAATCAACATAGTTTTAGTGAAGAAACAAAAGGCAAATTAAGCTGTTCTAAAATTCTAAAGTAAATGTTGAAACAAC
>SSNS01000073.1:1928435-1968435 GCA_006937985.1 Aphyosemion australe
CTTACTGCTCGAGCGCCCTCGCCACATCTTGGAAGCCTGTTGCGGTGGTGTTGTTGCGATCCCACGTCACACTTCTGAGAGGGATCAAACAGGCAGAAAACGGGACAGAACAGGTCCAGAGACCAGGAAAAAGAGGATCAGTTGCCTTTTCAAGCTGCTAACGAATGCGGCTACACTCTCACACTCTGCTACCGCACTTTGTGATCACGACGCAGGGCAATACGTCTCTGAATCTTTGTTTTTCTGCACGTACCAGGGTTCTTACACTTTTTCCACTGACAAATTCAAGCACTTTTCAAGCATTTTCATGGTACATTTTCAAACTTTTCAAGCACCACACGGCAAAGACGAAACACTACATTAGGACTCAAGAGGCCAGTTTCACCTCACCATCATATGAATTTATTACTGTTATATAATAGAGATGATCTTATCCGATCACAGGATCGAAAATCAGGCCTGATCACGTGATTTTAAATTACTGGAATCAGATGAAAAAGATTAGCTATAACCTTATAAAGCAACTAGCGTGACCTTAATTTATCCTCAGATAGAAATTTTAAAACAAAATGACAATGGCTTAGTTTTAATTTGAACCTGCCTGCTTTTAGTTCTAGTCTGTTACCTTAAAACCAAACACGCTGCTCTCCCAGTTCACAGCAGCAACTTGGACAAAAACACACAGCCATCTGACACTCAAGATACACTAAAAGACAAAGAGAAACTGTCTACTGACAGCAGAAACACAGCCAAGATAGCCATATATTAATCACACTGGATGACACTCTGGTTGCAAACGTTGGTTTTTGCAGTCTCCTAGAGCCACGGTATGAGCCGTGTTGTGCAGGGAAGAGCGAGCCTCAACATGGGTGCAGTCATAGTAATGCTTATTGCAAAACACTGCCACATACTACAGTATTTAAACAATTTGAATTATGAGCAATGAGGCTATTATCAAACATATTCCTAATATTAACACATTTCTTATCAATGTTCTTCCTGACAGAGTGATGGTTTTTGGCAGCTAATCTGAGGAAATGACATGAAAACAGGAAGTTGAGCCCTGTTAAAAGACAAATTTCTGTTACTGTTTGGTTTCAGACAAATAAAGTATTCTATTATATTCCAAGTTACAAACAAATAAATCTGAAAGGACAACTTGGATGTTTTCTACTTTCTTCTTATTAACTGAATGCCTTGCTGGTTTGTTGGATTGGGACTTGGTATCAAAATCCTATGACACGGATCAGGGGCAAAAAAATGTGATCAGAACATAATTATAAATATTATCTTGTAATATTCCACAAAGCAGGGACAAAGTAAATAAAAACATCACATTTTACATTTTGAAATGTGTCTAACGTCACATTTTGCTCCTACTTTTGCAGCTCTTATAGAAGCTATGTTTTAAATCCTGCTCCTGCTAAATTTCTTAGCCACCCATTACTGAAATATCTGATCACAACCCTTCCTCCATCTGCAGACCCATTAATTGATTAAAATAAATAATTATACTTGATGAACAAATAGGTTTTAGGAATTGTATTTCTGCTAATAAAAATACCTGTTGATATATTTAGTTTCAATTGTGACTAGTAAGAATATGACCTGGACTAGGATTAATTATATTGTTTCTATGTAAAATAGGAATTACTAGCTGTTGATTAAATGATAAAATGGCTTGCCACGCGAACTCGGGTCTGCTTTCTCAGCCAAACACGGTCCATGCTTCTGCTCACAAATAGATGCCATGAACGGTGCTTTATTTACATGTTTAGTGACAAATCTGAACACACGTGTTACAGTTAGCTCTGCTGCTGTTTACTTTCCCCAGATGCAGCCAAAACTTTGATTTTTTTCGGTATTTTATTAGTTCGTAAACTCAGAGGTGCGTTGTATGTGAATGAGAGCAGCCGACATCTGACGTGGGCTAGCTGCAGCAGGAGGAGCGGGGCTTTGCGGCTCATAACAGACTTTTTAGCACCGTAAAAGATATTTCTTACCATTTCTTTTTGGTACCCTGCTCTACTCCAGTCTTGGTTTCATAACTAATTATCACAGAAAGACCCGCTGGATCCCAGACCCAAAGCAGAGCTCTCACACACGCGACTAGCATAAAAGTCTCATCGGTAAAGTAGGTCTACTTCATAGCGAAGCCAGCGTAAACCGCCGGTCCAGCGGCTGGTCTCTATAGTAGGAGGAGCCTGCTGCTAACAGACCGGTGTGACAGAAAGGAGCGGACCCTCTCAGAGCAGCCGCAGCCGTCTTTACTAAAGGCGAAATAATCGCTCTCTAGTTTGTAACGTTAACAAAGATAACAAATTGAGTTTTTTCATCAAACTAACTTGGGTGATCTTATAAACAAAACTGTACAGTTTGTTTTTCAAGCATTTTCCAGGACTCAATACAAAAATTAAGCACTTTCCATACCTTGAAAACACGTTATTGAAATTCAAGCACTTTCAAGGATTTCAAGCACCCGTACGAACCCTGACGTACATAAAAGACGTGTTATATAAAATTTGGTAAACAAAAATAATTGGCGTGCAGCAGATCGTCTGTGGTTTCCGTGTACGTTCTCCACCTACACCAAACACTGTCCAACTGTGATTTTTTATACACACATTCAATTCCAGCCCATATTCTCTTTTATTCATCCTCCCTCCCTTTCACTCAGTCCCCCCCAACTCGTTTTGCCCTAGAAATTTAAATCTCTCTCCTTAGGAGGTCTTCCGGTTCCATCCCTTTATAACTCTGTTCCTTTCTGGCCCATATCCAATTTGTGGTCCTCATCCCAATCCCCCTGTCCCTGATTTTGTCCTCCTTTGCTGTTTCTCAAGTTTCTGTCACAACTTTCTTCACTTCCAACCTTCCAAACACGTTTCTGGTCAGCATTGGTTCCTTCCCTCACTCATAACGCACCACAGACCTGAAGCACCTTTCTTCTCTCCCACTGATTCACCTCACTAGCCCTCAGACTGCTCAATATCGAGTCTTGCGTTTTCATCTCCCACATGGCTACCTCTGCCCGTCTGTATCTTTGAAGTGCTGTTCAGCCTCTCGGCACCTCTCCACAGTCCGTGCTTGACATCTTCATTCTCTCTGTAGCCGTTCTGTCCTCTAAAACATCTTTTCACGATCTTCCCCTACGAGTTTAGGTGCTCTGAAGCACATTGGACCTCACAGCAACTACTGCGACAAACAACAAGCACAGACCTGAGGGTTGTGTTTATCTGCAGGGCTTTGCTGAGCATTTTAGCCCCCGAGTCCTCCAGAAGGTTGCCGCTCAGGTCCACCTTCCGCAGGCAGGCGTTGGAGCCGAGAGCGTTGACCAGCACGGTGCCCCGCTGACGAAGCCTGGAGTCGGCCAGGGAGAGGGACTGCAGGGCCTGCAGGACGTGAGACACGGACTGAAGATCTGAACATTTATGTGATTTATTTAAATATAGAAGATCAACTGAGAGCTCAAACTGGCGTTACAATAAATTGTAATTATATCAGATGAAATTATGCAAACTAGTTCAAATGCCCAGTTAAGAACACAATCTAGTTGTAGCAACCATCATGAATGTGGGTGACTCCAAACTTTATTCAGTTGCAGACGTACACCCAGTGATGCTTTTCTGAGAGTTTATTAAAGCCTGTCCAGTGGGTCAAGGGATATTTTAACCAACTAGAAACACACACACACACACACACAAGTAAGGTGAAATCATGCACAACTATAGATTTTCACACACTGCAAACACACAGTAGGCAAATAGCTAAATGCATTAAAGGTGCAGTACGACATGTTTTTTAGGAGTATTTTTTACATATTGCTTGAAATGCTCTTCACACACACTGATGACAACCAATAAACTAAATGTTTAGTTAAAAAAGGAATAATTTGAATCACGTCCGACACGTACAATCCTGGAAAAACCTCAGCCAATCATTAACAACGGGACATTCTTAATGATTGGATCCTGATCCATTCATCAAACTGCTCCTCTGAACTTCTCTGACTACAGAGAAGAAAGGACAGAGTTCAGGTTGGGATCTGGAGTGATGGAATTTCCCCAGATTGTTGGTGACATTGAGAGTAGCTGTGGTTGTGAAGTTAAGAATAAACCAGGTAAGCTAATAATTGTCTCATATTTCACCATAGAAACACCACACTATACTAGTTAGCATGCTAAATTGAGATGGGGGGTGAAGGTTGTTTGAACGTGGTTTCCCAAGAACATAAACTACACCTTTACACTGAGTTAATGTTTGCTAAATTCTGAATCACATAACTATGCAAAACTTTCAGGGCAGCGGCATGGGTTTGAAGTTTGCTTTGTTATCATTCAATATATAAGATGAGAAGTCGACATCTGGCATAGTTTAACCATACAATCCACATCTGTAGTCTGTGTAAGCCTGCACACACACTAGCAGCCTGCGTTAGCCTGCATGCACACAAGGCACCTGTATTAACATGCACACAAGGAGCCTCTGCATGCATGCACACTCAGTTTGCGTTGGCGTGCATGCACTAGCAGCCTGTGTTAGTGTGCACGCATTCAAGCTTCAGTGTCTAGTTGGTGAAAGAGCATCGCTGTGACTTATTACCATTACCGGTGGTAAATAATTGAGAAAGTGACTTGTCAGGCTGAATTTGCAGGGAAGAGGAAAAAGAGAGAGAGACTCTGGAGTCAAATAACCTAAACCCAAATGAATCATTTGTCAAGTCCACAGACAACATGAGTTGTGTGCATCCTGTTGTTGTGGCAGGTGGGAAATTGAGCTTAAACAGGCCCAAATGAGGACAGGAATTCAACATGGTGACTAGTGTGAGTGTACAAAACATTCATGAGGCGACAAATCTGCGAGGCGTGCGTAGGCGTGCATCTGTGCATTACACCACAGAGAATATGTGTGTGTGTCTCTGTGTGTGTATGTGTGTACAACGTGTTACATAATCAAACTCACACACTCTTCTTCTTGCACCAAATGTACTAGTTTCTGCAGAATTTCCTCCAGCACCCTGAGGAGGCAGAAACGAGAGGAAAACATTCATCATCTGCATCAACTCTCACAACCATCTGCACCGCCGCTTCCCCGAGTGGTCCGTACCTGCCCTTGATGTTGAAGTTTTTACCCAACATCAGGTGTTTGAGGGAGGGGTGCCGGGAGAACGCTGGGATGACAGCCAACAAGTCAGCATCTAAACCTGAAGCAGACATGAAAACACACGTTAATGGAGTGCAACGCCAGCAAAACTGAGCTCAATAAAAGCCTGCTTGCAAGTAAATCTTTATTTAAATCGTTATTAGTGCCCATAAAATAGCAGAAAAGACATAAAACTTTTAGTCTTTAACAGCAGAAGAAAAGATAATAGATGCATTGAACATAAAACGTAATATTTTTAAACATAAAACCGACAGTTTCTGGGCTGTGTACCAGTTGCAGCAGTGACTCATCATTTAATCTGCCAGGTGTGAAACATCCCTGGCTCGCACGGATCTCCTTTTTCTCTCTCATGGTCCCTTTTTGAAGAATTTTCACCTCCCACTGAAATTCCAAAGTATTCCCAATTAACCCCCCCACTCACGCCCCCTCACCTTCTCAAAAAGCGAAAAAATGGAGAATGCTGCTAAGAGGAAGTGGTAACCATGGCAAAAGATAACTGAATCCAAGAAAGCCTGATTCAGACAGAAAATAAATCAGTGGAGAATAAAGCCTAAATGGTTTCTCAGTGATCTGAGACAGGATTACATTACCGTGACTTCCTGTGCCTGCACGTTGCATTAGCATCACTCGTGAGCTAACGGCTATTCAGGAAATAAATGTTAGTAATTATCAGACTAGCAGAATTTGTTAAGCAAGCTGAATTTTTAAAAAAGGATAATACACTTTTATTTTAGCATTTGTGGTATAAAATATTTTGCTGCTGCACAAAACTCTCCAAAGTACTCCAGTCGTACACACCTGGAACAGTGGAAAGAAATCAAACAGCTGCTAGTAAAGAACTAGGATCACAGATAAGCTGCTGAGCCATTATTGGTCTGAGGTCGGTGGATTTCTGGTTTGTACCTAACAAAAACGGACAGCACGATTTCAAACACACAATAAAAAGATGAAAAAAGTCAAACTAGAGATGATTGCTGGGCTATACAAAGTAACACAAAGATCAGGAGGTTTTCCCTGAGAGTCGAGGTCAACGTGGTTATTTATTAAGGCTTTTTGTTTGAGACAGTATGAAAACAGCACTTTTTAACTCTAAAATCTCAAATAGAGTCTCTGAAACCGACAGAAACAACTTGCTGATAAAAAGTCAGCGCTTCATTTGAGAAGTTTCAACCTTATTTTAGCTTTTCCAAGTAAAAATGAATTATAGTCAAACCAAAAACAGGAAAGAAATTGTTTTACAGGCTTGTAGTGAATCGCAAGAGTTTAGATCTAGCCCAGGAAGTTGAAGTCAGCCAGAGGAGAGGTGAGCAGGTTTTGGAGTCTCTGATAGGAGTGGGGGGGGGGAACAGCAGGATATGGGGTCTTACTCATTATTAATTCCTGATATGTGGACATCTCTCCTCTGATTGGCTAACAGCAACACGACTCTACCACTGACTCTGTTTGCTCTGCAACGTTGATGTTTTATCTCCACCAATAACACAAGCCTGGAGGAGTTCTGCTGTGTGGTGGAGTTGCTAATGCTAACGGTTAGCTTCTACTAGCCCAGACGTTCTCTGCTGTTTCCTGGACGCTAAACCAAGGTCCCGTCCCAATACTCACCCTTGCGCCCTTCAATTGCGTGTTCCCGGCCAGGGGTGCGAGTGCGTAGGGCGTCCCGATTCTCAAGTGCGGAAGGTGACCACGCTCCTTCTGTACCCTTAATCTGCACTTTGCCCAAGTCTGCATCAATGCGGACTTTGGGCAAGGGTATTACCCACAATCCTTTGCTGCGTGGGAAGTTTGAGAAGGCTCAAGTACCTTTTCTGAAAATATGTATTTTCAAATGAAAGAAGTTCATTTTAAGACATTTAATGATATTTGTCCATCCTCTGGATGTTTTAGACTAAGACAGCAATGAATGTAAATTTTGTTTGTTTGAAAGTTGTTAATAAAGTTTTTTTTAAAGTAGCACAAACAGCGACCGGCATTCCAGCATGCATCACGGTCGATGATGCAATGCTCCCTGTCCCAATTCAGCACACTTGTGTACTACGCACTCGAAGCCTTACTGCACACCTCCTCTAAGTGCACTTCACAGAAGGGTGTAGGGCGCAGTGCGAGTATTGGGATTGAGCGTGAGAGCAGTCTTCCCCGTCACGTGTCAAGATGGGCGAGTCCATGAATGCTAATTTTCAGCGTGACCTAGATCTGACTGGCTTTTCTAATCTGAGCGTTTCCCCATCTGTTTTCTGTCAGCGGCTAATGCAGGAAATAGGGGTAGAAGACTATGTTCACGTTTAGCCTGCATGCTAAACCCAGAGTGACTGATTATATTAAAAAACAAAAGTAAAAAACATTTTTTCAGAGAACTTGGTCTTTAAAATTTTCACTTTCCCAAACATATAGTCAATATAAAGCCTAAGCCGGTGTTGTTGGTACACACATTATGACCCAAACTGAAATAATGAAGAAAAAAACTAACTTCTGTTTTACTATTTCAGACGATTTTAAACCATCCATTCATCTTTATGCAACTTTGGAGTGTAGCCATGGTAACTAGATGGCATTGCCTATTTGAACAACTCACACAAAACATGAAATGATCAAGTTCACCTCATGTTGCTCAAGTCTTGTTTCTTCTTTCTGTTATGTCCTATTCTTATGCCTATGCTGACGTCACAACATTTATGTTATTTAACCCTTTATGATGGCTTTACAATCTAATCTAGTCGTCCTGCTGCACAAAGCTGAGTATGATGTTCACCGTTATCAGAGATGTCTAACGTTGCAACGCACGAAACCCGAGGAAACAGCTCCTGAATCACGGCGGCACCAGCTGACCTCAGCTGTGGGAGGAGGAGACAAAGAGGAGAGGAGCATGATGGGATATCTGTAAAACTTCTTCTGAAAAGCTGATGAGTGGACTAACAGGGCGTACCTCGCAGCTGCTGATGTCCAGGTGTAAATCAGAGATGTGAGGATTGTTGGACAAACCCAGGAAAAGCGCTCTGAAGAAAAGCACAAACAGGAGAAGAATGAAAGAAATGCAACAACAGCTGGGATGGGAGAAAACTTCAAAGAGAACTGATCCCACTTCTGCGTCCTTCTCTAAGAACCTGAATGGGATCAATTACCGCCATATTGTGCGTGTTTTCTTGTGCACACCTGAAGTTTCAGAGCCATCTTAAAGGATTAGAGAGAAGTAGCTCAGAAAAAAAAAAACTTCAAAAGTTTTCAGTTCTTGCTGAAACCAAAGCTCACAAGAAGCTCAGCTGGATGCAGAAACAGCAGCACATCTCCACTGTGAGGCCTTGCTGGGCGTAGTCTGTATGCAATAAACACACATTTAGGAGCGATGCACCATGGGAAGGTAATGGGAAAAAAGTGGGAAGCCCACTCCATCCATTCTGGCTGGGATCCATCTTTAAGCACAACCTCCACTGCTGGCCGTTTGCTTTGTTGTCTCTCCTCCTGATTGTGTTTTGTTTCTTTGGTCCTGGCTCGTTAACAGCAGGCTGCACACCTTACAGGGAAACATTCTCATTTATCCCTGCAGGGAAACTCACTCTTTCCTCTTTTGCAAATCTCTGAGCAGGTTTGGAACCAGATGAAGTCCCACCTAAGTGGATCTACTGAGGAAACACTCAAAGCCTCACGTGCATCTGAATGATTAAATCTCACTGACGGCTTGAATGAAAACTGCGGTCCACAATCTATTTTGAGCCTGCAAGCCCAGAACAATAAAAAAGAACCTTTTGTCGTATACCGAGCGGTTATCAGGATATAAAATTTAAAGGCCTTCAGCAGTCAACCTTTATTTGTCCATAAAGTTTCACCTCATTTGCACATTGAAACTGGAACGTAAAGCAGAGACGAAGAAAAAAAAATAGCAAATGCAAATAAATGAGATCCTCCACAAATCTTCATCTGCAGGCTGACTGACTGAGAAGCTGTGAAGGACGATTTTATCCAGAAGTGAAAGCAACAAAACCTTTAAAAAGATAAACCTTCAAAAGATGATCTCCAAAGTCTGTTATGTTATTTTTTGTTCTTTCTGTTGCTTAAAGTGTCGTCATTTATTTGCTACATAAAACTAAACTAAATGAACTGAAGACAGGAATGTTTCCAACACACTGTTTAATTAATATTATGAAGAGTTAGTGTAGTTATGAAGGTAAAATAGGGTCTAAACCAAGACGATGAGAAGTGAGTGGATTTGTTTGTTTTATGGTTGCCACCCTTTCTTACTGTAACATTTCTCTAGTTTAGCTTCACCGAACAGAACTAAGTGATTTTTCAAGGGGACATATTATGACTTTTTGTCTTAAGTTGTAATACGGTCGATATTAAACTTGTTCATGAAGTTATTTGTAATAAATCCCTCTCACATGAAGCGATTTCAGCAGGTTTATTCTTGACATTTTCAGTACCTTCCAGAATGAGTCGTTTCAGGGCTCTGTCACTTTAAGAAAACAAGTTGTTGCTGGCCACGCCCCCCCAACCCCCGCTCAAGCTGCTTTATGTTGAGAAGCTCCGATATTAGGGAGGGGCTTAGGGTAGAGCCGCTGCGTCTCCAGCAGCATCGCTCTCTTGCATGTGAGAGGTGGCTCTCTTTTACTTCCCCATTTGTGACATCACAAATGGGGACTTTTAGAAACGGCTTGTTTTAGGCACATAATTCCCAAAACCAAACACTGACACAAATCAGTTGGACTTTTTTTTAACAGTTGGATCATTTATAGAGGCAGTGAAGACCCACACGGCAGCACAGAAGGATGCAAAAGGTGAATTTTGCATTATATGTCCCCTTTAAACAATCTTGATAATATAACTTCATGGCGTAAACAGAAGAGGGTTTTATTCTGTCGCCTCAGTAAATGCTTCCTCAGGAAAGATTCTCCAGATGAAGAGGAGGAGATTCTGTTACAAAGTGCGTGTCACAGGTGTTGAAACACTAGTCAGAACAACGGAGTCGGCAGAATATTTATAATTCAGCCGCATCAGGAACGCTGCACTCATCAGGAAAGGCACAAAACAAACAGAAGATCTGGTTACAAGATGGATTAGTTCAGTGATTTATCATTCCCATTTATGGATGCAGGAGAGACGTTCTGATTGTTTTTGGCGTTTACACGCACACCTACAGCGATTATCGAGGTAAAACTGGGAGCCTTTATTCAACATTTCTGTTAGGAAACACACTTAGTGAATGAAGTGAGTTGCACTCCGCTACAGTAGGTGGCGTCATGCGTCCTTTCATGTCAGCATCCTTCGGGTTGCCTATAGCAACACAAATAGTAAACAAACGCTGGCGGGAGTGAAGCAGACAGAGTAAAAGCAGGATATGCACAATTTTACATTGTGATGATGATATTATCACTGCTTCCGTGATCTCGTCATTTCCGGAAGAGGAGTACCCAGCCGGTAACTTTCTCTGAACATCCCTGAGCCTTCCATGGAGCTTTGGGAGCTTCCTCAGCACTGATCGATTCACTGAAAGGAGCGCTCTCCATTTTCACAGGTCACTTCATCCGCCAAGTATATTCACACAGGATTTTATTGGACACGATTAATTATTTTGGTTGCATTTATATCTGGATTAATTTAAGGAGATAAAATCCGGTTGCAGATTTATGGCAACCTCTCTTGCAGCTCAACCTGTAAGAGTAATTTGCATCCACAATGTGCTGGCCGAAGTTTAAGGTTTTAAGGGCCTCCTTAAATCTTTGCATGTTGGAGTGACTCACCTCAGTGAGTCAGGGGGGACCTTCATGGAGGCCAGGCTGACTTGGGTCAGGCTGAACGCCGAGCTGAAGAACTGACGGAAGGAGGGCAGGGAGTCTCTCGCTTTTCTGGAAAAGAGCAAAAGAGAACAGAATAGAGAGATGTTAAAGCTCAAGTGTGACAGATCACAATCTGGCAGGCTCGAACAAGAGCCGATAAAAGATTGCATGAGAAAAGAGAGCATGGCATATAATTCGCAGGAGAGCTGACAGAGTGAGAGAACGAAGGGAAGTGGAGTTTAGGAGGAAGCTGACAGATGCTAGCTGGGTCAGGACTACGTGGAGCAGACACCACCAAGTACTCAGGTTGGCATTTATTCCTGCTATCTATCACCCAAAAGGTAACAATAACAAATCATCCAACCATCTGCTCGGCAAACGCAGTGAATCAGCTCATCATCGGGGGGGAGGATGCAGAACGTGTGCATCCATGTTCAATATTCCTCTGAGTCAGAGCAAGGACCGCGCCGCATTCACAGGACAGACGCAGCACGCCGCTTCAGATGCGTTTAGCACTTGTCACAGCAGCCAATCTGCCACTTCAGCTCCCCACTGTACTAATAATTTCTGCAGTGGTGGACGGGGGAGAGAGCCTGGAGAATACAGGATGGAGCGATGAGTGGCAGGAACAAAAGAGAGAGTGGAGAGGTAGGAGGAATTCATCTGAAAGACGAAGTTTGTTTTACAGGAAATGATTACCTGCTTCCTCTTATCAGGCAGCTGCTTTTGTTAACTCATGCAGCATGAAAGTCATTTTGACAGCTGCAGTCCTTCATCTGACAGCTAATAAGTTTATCATTTATGATACAGGTGGAGTAATCACGCCGATTCTGCAGAAAACAGATCACCTGCCCTTTAGGCATCAGGTCTGTAATATGACCTGGACCTCAGAGGCAGATCATTACAGGAAACGCTGCTCTCCACGCTCCTCTCTCTGATTGCTGAGCCGATTTTTCTTCATGTCTTTGGCACAGCTGCTTCATGGATATGAGGGCAGTAATGGAACTGCTTGGGAATATAATGACTAATCACTCAGCTCATCCAATTTCTGGTCCACTTCAAACTCCTTCTGCCCGTGTTCTACCCTGAGCTCTTCCAGGCACCATGTTGGTGACCTATAGTGCTGCTTTTCAGCCATTTTGAAGTGAGATCCTGTGTAAACGGTTTAAACAACTACCTTAATGTCTAAGTTTGAATATTTAGAGCTTACATGTGAAGGTCAGGGATGAGGGTTCATGTTGATATTAACTCATACTTAGCTATGAGGCATCCTTATTACTGCAGGCCTATTGTCATCAGGTACAATGATGAAAGTTAAAGAGTTTTTAACACTTTAAGCTACTGCTTTCAAACTGGTTTCAGTGATTCTTCAGCCAGAAACTTGACCAGTATCACATTGGACAGCACTCTGCTGCCCTCTGCTGCCCAGAAACCACACTTAACAGTTTTGTGGTTTGGGTAGGAACACCAGTGAGAGGTCATACCTGCTTTATGCCAATAGCTGTTTACTGTGCTGGTAGCTAATATCAGGGCTAGCCGTTAGCATTTTTAGTTTGCTGACTGCCAATAAAAAGCACAAATAGAAGAGTTTTGCTTTTTTGTTGGCATCATGGTGGAACCTGGAAGTAAAATAAATAGAGTAATGTGTTTGGAGGTGAAGCAAAGAGCTAAAGCCAGAGGGAACATCAGCCTGCACTTGTTACAGGGAGCTAAAGGAGGCTACGGAACCATGACTGATGGTGACCTGGCTTTGTTGTTACTGGACTTGTAAGTAATATTAATTTTTGAGTGTGGATCTTAAGGCTGGACAATATAGAATAAAAGCATATCGATAAAATAAAATTCATATTGATCAATATCAATAATGATTGATAACTATAGAAAATATATTTAAGTGCAGCCCTGGCCATTTGATGTCATCACTTTATGATAAAACAAGTTGGTTGTGTTACCAGACTTGGTTTTAGTCGATTCTCTGATATTTAATGAACAAACATTGTTTTTATCAGACTTGTAAAAATCTAAATATTGGTGGAATGCTGTAATCTTTTCTTTGACATCATGTTTAAATCACATGTTGTGTGTTTTGGTTTGAGATGGGAGGGGCTTGGCTCGGAGGAAGTAAGGACTCTAGTATTAAGCTACCTGAAAGGCTATAATGAAAAAGGAAAATAAACTTTTTATTGACCCATAAATATATATTGTTATTGAATTTTGTCCAGCCCTAGTGGATCTTTTTACTTTGTGGCTTATTTAAGATCAGTTAGCTTGTTGTAGCAGTAGCTACAGCAGCTGCATCAAGGCTGTTGTAATTCCACTTTTAACCAGTAGGAGGGAGAAGCAGGAAGTGTTGCTTTAAATTACCTTCTGTATTCTTAGAGGTTTTCATTGGATGAAATGACCACACTACACCAATAAGATCATAAATAAGAATAACATTTAGCAAACCTGTTAACAGCACTGCATTTAGTTAGTAAATGATCAACTTTTGCTGTGTGTTCCAAAGATGAGGTGCAAGACTCGTGGTGAGCGTGCTTTTGCTCACGCAGCTCCGAAGCTTTGGAATAGCTTGCCACTCTCGGTTCGTTCAGTTCCGTCTATCGCCCTGTTTAAATCTGGTCTTAAAACTCACTACTTCTCTATGGCTTTTGGTGTTTGATTCTATGGACATGACTGTAGCGTGTATGAATGAATGACTTATTTTCTGATTTTATGGTTTTATTGTCTCTTGGTTTTAATTTTTAGTCTTTTATGTTGTTTTTAGTATTTATTTGTTTTTACTTACATTTTTTTTTTTTTTTTTTTTTTTTTTTTTTTTTTTTTTTTTTTTTTTTTTTATATCTATTAGCTTGTATTTTCTTGTTATTTTAATCTGACCTACGTGTTTTATCGCTGTTTTATATTATTTTATGTTCAGCACTTTGGTCAGCTGTCATGCTGTGGATAAATGTGCTATATAAATAAATCTGGATTGGAGTAAAATACACTAGGATCACAGTTCACCAGCATTTAAGGAAAATGGACACACACACACACACACACACAAATACACACACACACACACACACACACACAAATACACACACACACACACACACACACACACACACACACACACACACTAACAGGAGAAAGGATGACTGTATCTGCTATAGCTCTTTAAGAATCCTCAGTTATTTATCCTGCACAGATAAAACCACATTAGCTTGGCACCATGATGAAACTGAGTGAAGGGAGAATGAGATAAAGATGTGGGAGAATAAAGGAAGTTAGGATAGGTAAAAAAAAAAAAAAGCTTCATAAAAATAATGGAAAGGTGAAAAGGAGATAAAGACACTGAGATGGAAGCCAGAGGAAAGCAGGCTGCTGCATTACGCTCCCTGACAGAGTGATAACCTCCCAGCGAGGGAACGCCGGCTCTTTTCGGGCCCATTTGTAATGATTAGCATACATCCTGTCGAGCCTTTACGATACAGAACAGCTCCTATCTTAGAGTCAGATACAAAGTCACAGCCTCTGTCACGCTGGAGCTTTATCAGCTCCTTACAACACAATGTAAATGGACCGCTCATTGTCTCTTTATAGTGCAGGTGTGTGCGACGGAGGGCTCAACTTTATATTCATGAGCAGCTGTCGAGATGTTCTTATCAGCTCGGTTCAGCTTCGCAGCTCCACTAAACCAGGCAGAGAACTGACCAGCAACACCAAACTGGTGTGTATTTAAGTGTCAGCGGGAGGTGGGAGGAGCGATGAACTGGTGGAGGAGGAGAAGAGGTGATAAAAGGATGAGAAGTAGAGCAAAGAGAGAGGGAAGATGAGTGATAGGAAGATAGGAAGCATCGAAATGGAGAGAGCAACAAAAATAGGAAAAGAAACATCAAATAGAGGAAGGATGCAAAAAAAGGTCTCTCCCTCCTTCCCTCTCTCCCCCCTCCCTCCCTCCCTCCGCTGAGCAGGGAGGCTCCTGGGCTCCTGTGGGACATGACATGATGAGAGCCAGATCCTCGCTTTGCCTTCCAGCTAGGTAAACAGAGACACACACACGTGCATGCACGCAGAAAAGAAAAGGACAAAAAAGATCTGTGGGCATGCAAACAAGCACTTGACAGAGAAAACTTGTTAGCAAACAGAGACATGTGTGCACGCAGAAGAAGCAGCAACACATTCTGCACACACATATGCAGCAGGAAGGCAGAACAAATGAGGGATGTGAGGCGGAAAATACGCTAATTCTGTCAGTGTGGTCCTGGGCTAAACACTAATCTACAGGACACAAAAAACCTAATGATGGTAATCACTCTCCTTCATGCCTCCAGGCTGCAAGTGCTCCACAGCTGTATAAAACTGACATCTGACGAATGCCCACCTGTGAGAGAAGGAGTTCTTGGACAGATTCAGGTAGGAGAGGTCAGCACAGCACCCCCGCAGCAAAGCCCCAAACAGCTGGCAGAGACAGAGAGAAGGATTTATTCACTACTGCAACACGACCACCTTTTATTATAGAGTAGAAGTTAATACGAATATTTAGCAAATTCACACACACACACAGTCATTATTGCACACCTTTCAGCAGTGGGTGATAACTGACAGGAACACAAGAAGCTGGGAGAGGAGAAAAAGGGACCAGTAGGATCTGCACACTGGTGCAGGTGGTTTAATAAGCTCACGCTCATGTGCACTTTTCCAAAGAACGCCTCATTTACACCGGGTATGGAACGGATGTGGTTCGGTTTCCGTACAGATTCTGGAGCTCTCCGGAAATTCGCTCCTGCCAGAGCATCAAATGCTTGGAAATGTTACATCATTCATTTATAAATAACGTGAACCATCATACACTGAACTGATATCCCTGTCAATAATAATTACGTAAAGAAAAAGCCAACAAAAAAAACGCATCACTGGTTTTATTTTGAAATATACCGGATGCACCTGGCTGGCCCACGTCTCACTTCCTGTCTGGCTCACGTCATTTCTTTAACTTCATGAAAATTGGCATGTGGTGTCCAGAAAAAACTGACTCCATGTGGAATCTTTCCGGAGCTCTGCTTCCGGATCTGCACCACACTGCAGCCGGTGTAAATGCTCTGAGGATTTTTGGTCTTTGCAGAAGTCGAACGGAAACCGGACCACATCCGGTCCACACTCGGTGTAAATGAGGGGTCAGTCGCCTCTGTCATGCACTTTAGTTTCTCTTACATATAATCAGTTAAACACAAAGTTTAATGGCAGAAAATCAAGATAAATTGAGCTTGATGTAGAAAAGTAACAGAAAACTTTACAGATTATAGGTATTGCAGACGTTCTTTACTTCCAGGTGGATCATTGGTCCACATAACTGTCAATCGTTCTGGTAAAGCGAACTCAAGGTCGTCGTTGTACGTGCTCGCTCCCGGGTTAGTTATCACTTCCTGTGCATGCACACGATGGCGTGTGCTGAAAGAGAAGGTTGGACTCCCCACAGACGCCGCTGTCGCTGGTTTTCTGCTCGACAGGTAAACTAAAGTTCAGCATGCTATTTGGAGAAATGCATTTTAGATTAAGAAGTTATCTACTTCCAGTGTTACTTCACTAATGTTTTCAGCCACGTTTAGGATCTTTTAGAGACTACCGGTGTTATTGTGACTGTGACTTCAGTCTAAAAGGTTCAAATCCAAGTTTAAGGAGTTTAATGGCTTTAGAACTTTGAAACAAAGTCTGGACACCTTTATACCACTCATTAATCAAACCCATTTCAACACGAGCAGCTGTTTAAATGAAGGACACAGACTCAGGCCGTTGACTCATTCTCACTAATTATTTCAGCACTTTTCTTCCACTAAAGGGTTAAAGCCCGCAGGCTCCCACCAATCTGTCAAAGTGTGTATGGAAAGCGCTCGTCTGTCAGATAAGTCGACTAATTCCCGACAGCGGGACCAAATGGGCAATAAGAGGTGTAATTGTATTGCACTGAATCAAAGTCAAGCTGAGCGGGCAGAGGGAAAAAATTAATTACTTACTGTTCTTCAATTTGTTATCCTGCGTATTCATCAAATGTCAAGTTTCACATTAAAAACGTGGAGAAAGTCCCACAGAAGCCTGCATTAAGTATGCTTAGCCACATACGGCTTATGTGATCAATGGAACATGGAGCAGCCATCTACCATCCATCTGCGGGCACATCAAGCACTTCTCTGGTGGAGATATGGGAAACTTTAAAGAGCTTCAGGGATTATTAAACTGGGACTTTTCAATTATTCCTAAAATAAAAGACAAAGGAAAAACCTGCAAACTTTAAGCAGAATCTCATCCCCAGTGAGAGGTCATACTATCTGACAGAAAGACCCATCACTCAAGTCAGCCACATCTGTGTGGATTAAAAACCAGAAACATATCAATAATTCGTGGTATCGCTACAGGAGACGTACGGATAAATGACACACGACTCTGGGAGAATCTGAAGGTGAGCCGGTTCTGTCGAAAAGAAGGAAAGATAAAAAATTAAACGTTTCTTTCACGTTAAACCATGATTAGTTTCATAAGGTGGGCTATTTTTCCCAAAAAATGCATTTAATGCTTGAAAACCCGTCTGCTAATGGGTGAGAACTCCGCTGTGGTCGACACAAAAGCAAGATTCCAGAGCAACAAACAACAAAACCATTTTCTTACAAAAATGACAAACAATAAAAACTTAAAAGAAAAGCCGGGTGTTCAGCCATGTAACTCGTCCTAAACAGGACTAAAATAACAGAAGGGCCCGTCTGCTGTTTCCCTTTCTCAATCACAGGAAAACAAACTTTATCAGACAGCAATCATTCACACGTCGCCTTTTTACGCTTTCTTTGAACATTTTCAGCTCAAAATATTCCAGGGATAAGTGAAGAAATAAGAAACTGCATTGAAAACTGGGAAGTGGAGTCAATAATGAACAGATCAGAGCTGAAACAAAGGATCTTTTTAAATGACAGAAATATCCAAATACGCTGAAATGAAAACAGGTACTGACCTATTTTCAGAAAGAATAAAAAATGCACCAAGAATTTCTCGAATACCAAATAAATGACAGTTTGAGGGTTTAAGGATGCGGCATCTTGATGGTTCAGGATAAAAGGAAGCATTAGGGAAGTGCCCTACTGAGTAGTCGATGAGCAGGACGAAGTTCAGAGTAGATTTGTGGATTTGTAGCTGACAGTGATCTCCAACCTCCCTGCCGTGAGGGGAGCTTAAAGGAGGAAATCTGTCTGCTCTAACCCACCTCCATGTTTCCTCGCGTGCTTCAGAACGTCAGCATCAAAACAGAAATGACATTTCAGATGCAACTAAATGCCAAATAACAAACACGGCCATTCATTCTTCATAAAGCACAACGTCGTCCACACTCTAAGAAATGAAATGTTATGTCAACTGGTTCCACTAAATCTAGTTGCTTAAAGAGTAATATACATTGTTATGTTAAAGTAAATGAATATTACTCTTTGGATTTAAGCAACTATGTTTAGTGGAACCAGACACCGACTGCACCGTCGTGTTTTAATAAAAGAAACCAAACCTCAGGGTCAAACACGTTCATTCATCTCCTCACAGCTGTTGGGATATCTGCAGATGGGCCCAGACATGGTTTTATCAGTCTGGCACAGATACTTGTTACATTTAACAACACAAGCTGCAGTGGTAACAATGGTATGAAACAAATACTAATTTATGCATTCATAGCAGACATCTGTCTAATTCACAGGCTTCGATTGTAGCGCCTCCTCAGAGTTTAGGCTCTGAAAGCGGGACAGTTCAGTAAGTGAGTCCACTGAGGGTTTTGGATGAAGGGATATTCACATGCAGAACCGTTTCTGTGTCTTGGCCTGAATCCATCCTGGGGATGGGATCAGACAGTGATGGGCGGAGAGGGACCATAAAAGAGACAGGAAGTACAAACCGAGTCCACTGTGCAGTCTGTCCCAGACAGGTCCAAATGAACCAGGCAGTTGGGCTGGGCCAAGAACAGGTACAGGTTCTACAACAGAGAGGAAATGTCTGTTATCCAGCCAAAGGATGAGTCAAAAAACATAAAACATCTTTTAATACATTTAGACTTAGCGCTGGTTGGGATTTTTATTCACACAAAACGCAGTTTTAAATAATTATGATTTTATTTATTTGAAGAGAAACGGCTAAAAACCAATCTGGTCCTCTTTTAGATGAAGTCACTTACCTCAAACCTTAATGAGTTGTAGCATTCTGATGAGCAAGACCTGATACTTGGTAATGAGGGATTGTGTCTCACCAGTTCAGTTAGGCCACTTTGTGGCATTATTGTTTTAATTCAGCCACATCAGAGGGTTTTCCTGCATAAACGGCCTCTTTAAGGTCAAAGGTCAGGTCTTTCTGCTGGAAAGCAGAATTCATCGTCCTGGTACAGCGACGGGTCCAGGTCATGAGGAATCGAAGCAGCCCCAGACCATCACACTACCACCTCCATGTTTTTAGTGTTACACCAGATGTAATGCAACACACACCTCTAGTATGAATCAATGCCTTGTGAGTTGTTTTCTTTGGGGAAAAAGTTCCCACGCTCCTGTTTCAGGAAGTAGAAGTTAGCCAGAAGAGTGCGGGGGAGAAAACGTACTTCCTGATACGTGGACATCTCTCCTCTGATTGGCTAACAGCAACACGACTCTACCACTGACTCTGTTTGCTCTGCAACGTTGATGTTTTATCTCCACCAATAACACAAGCCTGGAGGAGTTCTGCTGTGTGGTGGAGTTGCTAATGCTAACGGTTAGCTTCTACTAGCCCAGACGTTCTCTGCTGTTTCCTGGACGCTAAACCAACAACAGCCTTCCCCGTCGTGAGTCCAGATGGGTGAGTCCATGAATAATAATAATAATAATGAATCATGACCTTTGACCTTAACTCAAACCAAGTAAGGCCTGCAGTGCTTTGCATGTTGTTCTTTAGAACAGGGCAGGATGTGTTGCTTTTGGAGATCTTTTAGCCTAGTTCATGTTGTCAGATTGAAGAGGATTAGTAATAATGTCTGGGTGTGGTTAGTGAATCTGAACTCGGCTTTCCTAATGACGGTTAATCTAGTTTAATTTCAAGAGTTAACAAAGGGGGTAATTCCTTTTTCACATAGAAGCTACTTGGGTTCAGTACATTTATCCCCTTAGTAAATGACACTATCATTAAAAAACATTGTTTTTATTTACTTGGGTTATCTCTTTACTGAAATTTGTTTGCTAATCTGAAACATTCAGGGATTTTCTGTCGATTGATTGATGACATTTTTTATCCCAGGAGAGGAACTGGTTTTAGTTGTAATGGAAACGTAATAAAGAACATTGACTTTGTCCTAATTACCAAGGCAGCTGATGCTTTTCTGTTATGTTAGAGATCAGCTTTGGTGCAACAACTTGCAGCAAAGATAAAACCTGTAAACCAGAATGCTCTCAACAGTGGAGGGAATGAGCAGGAAGTAGACCAGCAGAGGAGACCTGAGGCAACTCGAGCAGCGGCGAGCCTCAGAGGATGAGTCTGAAAACCAGATGGATGCTCTGCCTTTCATGGCTACAGTTCGCCAGAAGGTAGCGCATGTGGGAGAAGAAGGTAGGAAGAAGCTCTTCTGGTTCGATGGAAACTAAACTGGATTTTAGGCAGAATCAGACGATGGCGTTCTGTACTCAGCGTTTCCTGGCAACGCCTGAGCAGCTTCACAAAGTATGGTGAATAGCTCTGCAGATGTGTTTTATTAGGAGTATTAGCAGCTGTTTTTCTGTTTTAATAAGAGCTGTGGGAATTCTCCAGTCAGCTCCCACTCCGGCATCGGAGAACCTAACAGACAAATAATTCAGAGGAGCTCAGAGGAACTTCAGCCACTTTTCTACTGTGATTGTTTAACATATTGATCTAACTGCTGCTTCTTCTATTACTACTAACACAAAACACTTCATAATGCTTTCATTTCTTAAGTTTAACACTTTGCTCCCCGTGCATTTCAGATTCCAAACCCTGATGAAACACACGAAGGGCCACTCACCGTGGCATCCTCTCCAGACAGAACTCCTGGGTTTTTGCTCAGATCCAGATGCAGCAGAGAGTTGGAGTAGTCGTCACTTGAGCACAGAGCCTGGGACAAAGAAACAACACCTGATGGAGAGGGAAGAGAAACAGGCGATAAGTAAAGGAGGAGAACTGATGCGTCATGCGCCCGGCTGCTTGTTTATCTGATCATCATAACCACTTTATTTCAGAGGGCCAGTTTAATGCATGACCTTTGAGAAGCTACTGAAGATAAAACAGCATAATGGAAGACCCTGTGAGCTCATGTGACTCGTGTAAAAAGCAAAAAAAAAAACTTTTCCTCCCGTATCTCAGTTTCCAAGTGTACCCTGCAACCATAACAAAGATGCTTCTCTCAAATCAGATCACAACACTATTAAAACCCACAGGCCCAATGGAAGCCCTTTCATTAAATTCCTCACCCGGCTGCAACTCTGACGAAAACACAGCGCTGTACGGCAAGCACGGGATAAAATATAGACAACAGCACAGGGGAGAAAGCTTTAGCAGGGGGGTGGGGGATAGAAAAATACACCAACATCATTATTCCTGTTCTGATGCATCATTCTACAGCAGGCGGAGCAGGTGGCTGCTCTGCTGCTTTGAAGGGAATATGCAGAAGAAGACATCCACTGTTACTCAAAAGCAGGAGAGGCATTAAGCTCCTAATCCCCTAATTTGTAGCGATTAGGAGGGGAAAATGAGAGGGGACAGCGTGTCTAATCCAGCCTCCGTTTATGCATCACATGATTGTTTCTGCTGCAAGAGGAGACTTCTGAAAACCGTCAAGATGACCCGTCTGTTTATAGCACAAGCGTGAGGCTGTGCTGGCTCACATGTAGGTGTTTTATTGTTTAGAGACAGAAGGAGGGGAGAGGAAGAGGAGGAAACGGAGAGAGATCTATAAATATTCAACAAAACGTGGTCAGCTTCTGCAGATCCGTACACACACACACACACACACACACACACACACACACACACGAGTCAAGGTCAGCACCATCACATCCTGCTGAATCACCACGTCGACCCACGGGCTTTAAAAACCACATCACCTCACGTTTGTAACGGGCGCTCTCTGGTTGCAGGGTCAGTCTGTGACACGTGTTTAACATATGTTGCATTCAACATGTCAACGAGATAACGAGTTTAAAATAGTGTAATTATTCAATAAACTAAAATAGTGCATGAAAAACAAAATTACTTCAATATTAAAGGTGGAATATGGAACATTTTAATAAAAAGCTATATTTTTCAAACTTTAACCAAAAAGGGTAAAGAAGGTTCTGCTTTTATTTTTAAAGCACAAGATTAAGGGATCGGGGGCAAATTTTCAAATTTGGTTGGTTTGGAGCATCTAAGTTCACCAAGCTAAAAAAATTAATAAATAAATAAATAAATAAATAAATAAATAAATAAATAAATAAATAAATAAATAAATGAATAAATACACATCAGAGAAGCGAGCTGTGCTAGCCGCCAGTCTGTGAAGGAAAAAAAACGTAAAAGTAGGAAAGACTTTTCCCAAGTGGAAATGTTGGAGACAGCTGCCAATCTTTGGAGAAGATGTCCCAGAAAAGTCAGATCTTTTTAATTCTTCATGGAAATTATAGAAAAAGAAGTAAAAATAAACAAATAAATAAATAAAAACAGAAGATGTGGATGTATAACTAAAGCTTTGGAATATAATCATTTTTCTTACAGTAACAAACAAACAAATACACACATTCATCTGTATTATTCTGTGTTCATTCATTCATTTTTCAACCAATTAATCCAGAGTAAGGCTGCATGGAGCTGGTGTCTCGCTACAGCAGCATGGGAGAGGTGGAGGACACACTGGACAGGTCATGGTCCATCACAGGGACACATGGAGACAAACAACAAACAAGACAGACGACCAGTCAAATAATAAAAATAAAAAAACAATGAAATGTCCCAACCAAAGTCTAGTTCTGGGTTTAAAACTGTGGCGGAGCCTCAAAAATCCAAAAGCATCATAGAACAAGTGAAGAATCCAAAGACCTCACACACTTTGGACACCAACAATAGTTTAGCTGTCTGTCAAGCTTTACGACGTGCAACAGGGCAGACTGAAGATGAGCGGCAAACAGCTGACTGACACGTCCAGAGCAGAAGAAAAAAATCATTTAACACTAAATGCAGATACTTCTCCTTCATGATCTTTAGACTCTACAGATGGAACACACCCAGATAAGAGACAGATTCCCTTTGATGGCTGCAGAGCTCAACTTCTACAGAAACAACTAATCAAGACATCTTCAAAGCTCTCGAGATTTCACGACATCAGTGGTTTTAATGTGGTTTTTGATTCTGTGTGATCTGAGTTTTCATTTCTAAAGAGATCTTGGTAAATGAAACTGGCACAGATCATTAATAGAAAGAACAACAAAGGGAAGGTTTTTTGCTTCTTTCTCAACGCTGAGATGAATTTTCACACAAAAGGCAGAACTTTGACCAAAGAGCTGAAATCAAGATTAACAGTTTGACTTCTGCTGTTTTATCATCGTCATGGTAACTGATGGTGTGATCGAGGTTAAGATGATCCTTAACTGGATAAGCATTTTCTTAAGTCTTTGTAAAAGTTTAAAAGTTTGCATCCAGACCAAAAAATAAACAACAAAAACACCTTTGATCCTTTATAAAGTTGCACGTTATGAGGAGGATCATTCGAAAATTAAAAGCTACATAACTTCACAGTTTATAAAAAAAGTGTCACCCTGTAATTTTATTATGTTTTTCATAAAAGTATTGGTAACACTTTACAATAAGGGTCCCTTTATTAATGTTACCGTTATTGTTAACTATTAACTGGTAGGTAGGGGGTGTCTGCTTAGTAATGCATTATATAATATGGTTAAGCAGTTGTTAATACTTTAATACTTTATTAATGCTTAATAATTCACATTAAGTAACAATAATAAAAGGATCCTCATTGTAAAGTGTCACCAAAGTATTTTTGCTTCAAACAAATAAATAAATAAATAAAGTACAGAGAGAGTAGCTAGATGACTTCAAACACTCAGTGACTGTCACTGATTTGATTTCTAAATCTATTAAAATAAATAAAATGTGTTTATTTACAATGAATGCATCCATGTGGCCTTAGTTCTTGAGTAAAAAAAATAAAATAAATGTGTTTTAGACAATTTCAGGAAAGAATCCAACATTAACACTAAACGTCTGCAGAAAGCTGATTTTGATCTGAAATTGAAAAATCTCTAATAAAAAAGTAAATTTTGTGTTCCAGCTACAAAACAATAAAACTGATTTTCTTTACCTGTTGTACATTTGTGTATGAATGTGTTTGTTACATCTGTGATCCTTGATTTCAGCTCTGATTCTGATGTTGGAGATAAAAACAACTGGATGGGAAAAAAATGTTCCTGTTGTGATTATCATTTTGCTGATGGATCACACAGCACAGCTGTTTATCTGTGTGAGTAAATCCAGATGTATCTGGGGCAGTGGGGCAGGATCGCCCAACAGAACCACCAGGGTCCAAACCCAGAGAGCTTTCCTTTGATGGTCTGGATTAAAATACGCATTTTTGTTTTATTATGTACTAAAATTTACAGGTTTTAGGAAAAGTGAACTTGTTGTAGTGAACAAGGTCAGCCACAAGGGGTCACTGTGCTTTAGAGGAGCTGACCTTTGGAGGAGAGGGAGGTCTTGGAGAGGTTGAGGAGGCGCAGGCCTTTGTTGAGGCGGCAGACCTGTTGAATCAGGTTAGAGACTCCTAGAAAAGACCAGAAAGAGAGAATAGAAAAGACTAGCAGTTAATAAAAGCATTAATAAACACAAACACACTCTCAACACACACATATTAGATGGAAAAATTAGTATAAAAAATATTTAAAATGATGTTTTCATTATTAAAAGAGGAAATCTATCTGCACACCTGGTCCTGTGTGAAATAGTAATACCCCCATTGGTAAATGTGATTAGCACTATTTGGAAAGTGAAGTTCAGTTACTCCAGCCTGATGACTAACAGACCTGTAGAATTTAAAAAAATCAACCCAATACAACCTGTCTGACAACATGAAGTAGGCTAAAAGATCTCTAAAAGCATCAAATCACACCACGAAACTAAAGAACTAAAGAGTCCAACAACTGCAGGTCTCACTTGGTTAAAGTCAGAGGTCAGGATTCAACCTGAATAGAGTCCATGGGAGCGCTCCAAACCTCTACTGACCAAAGACAACACAAAGACCCATCTCACATCTGTCAAAAAGAATCTTAAGGATCATCTGGCTTCAGTGCCTTCCAGAATGAGCCGTTTCAGCGCTCTGTCACTTTAAGAAAACAAGCTGGAGCTGGCCACGCCCTCCCCTCTCTGCTCAGGCTGCTATAAGCTGAGAAGCTCCGATATCCAGGAGGATATGCCTCCAGCAGCGGCTCTCTCGCATGTGAGCGGTGGCTCTATTCTACTTACCATGTTTGTGATGTCACAAACGGGGAGTTTTTGAAACGGTTCGTTTTAGGAACATAATTCCTAAAACCAAGCACGAACAGAAAATGGATGGAAGGTTTTTTCATGTTTGGAGTGTTTAAAGGCAGTAGAGACCTGCATGGCAGCACAAGGATGCAAAATATGTCCCTTTATGGCTGCTGATGTAAAAAAACCTCCAATGTAGATGAAGTAAAACAATTCTGTCTAGAAAAGTGGGACAAATTCCTC
This sequence comes from Aphyosemion australe, assembly GCA_006937985.1. Classification (NCBI taxonomy): domain Eukaryota; kingdom Metazoa; phylum Chordata; class Actinopteri; order Cyprinodontiformes; family Nothobranchiidae; genus Aphyosemion; species Aphyosemion australe. The sequence goes on from SSNS01000073.1 coordinate 1,954,094, forward strand.
CAAAGTGATGTGGGAGGTTTATTATCAGTTATCCCATGTGCTTGATTACAGTTGCTGCTGCCTAAGGTGTTAAAACCAGTTACTGGGTTCAGGAACCAATAACTTTATCACATTGGTCCAAGTTGGTTTCGCCTGATATTTATAAACGATATTATGTATTTACTCAGATTACATTTGATACTGAAACATGTTTGCTGATCTGAAACATTAAAGTGTGATTTTTGAAAAGCAGAACAAATGTTTGTTTTTCATGACAAAACATCAGGTTTGCAAAAGCTGCACAGACTTCATGCTCTCGAAATCGAATACATCCAATCTGATAAAACAAATGGATATCACATCCTGCCAAATTACAATCTCACTTTCTCCCACGTCCACAGATGGACGTGACATAGCCAGATGATGACATATGCAAAGCCAGATCATGTAACACAAAGTTTCATTTCAGTTTTTTATGAAACAGACTGCAGCCAAATATGTAAAACAGTTCTGTTTTAATGAATAGTTCAAATGACAGTAAAGCGTTTATCTTTCTATATCATTAGAATTAGAAGTTAAGTTTTCCTAGCAGTTTACTAAAAGGACACGGCTATTTTGAGCCCACTAAAAAGGCTGCATGCTGCCAATATACATCTAAACACCCCAGGAGGTGATGAGTGTGAGCACAAAGACTCTAATGAGGGAAGCAGAAGTGACAAGTGTCAGACGGGAGGCTTTAAATTAGCTAATGAGGGACGCTAGCTAGCGTGCAGCGCCTGACCCTGGTTCACACAAACAAACACCAAACTCCTCAGTCGGCTGCAGCTTCTCCTCCGCTCACACAAACTCAACACAAAGTGGTGGGAGGATTCAATTAAAACGCTTTTATCTACGCTGGTTTAGTGCACACAATAAGGAGTAAAAAAGTCACTGCAAATAAAAACTTTTTTCTCCTGAAGACTCTTTATAGTCTTATGACGAGAAAGACTGGATGAAAGCAAAAGTGCAGCAAGGACGTAGATTGATTTTGAATTCTTTGAGCACTAACAAAAGATGTGTTGAGGAAACGGCAAAGGAACAATCAGAGGAGCCTGATGAGAGGAGGTGGTGGGAGGCAGGAGGGGTTCACAGAGTCGGTACCTTGGTTGTCTAGCGTGTTATGAGCCAGGCTGAGGGAGTGAATCACAGAGGCTGGGTTCTCTGATAGCGCCGTCGCCATCTTCTGTGGGAAATCCCTGGAGACAGGAAGAGAAAGAGAATTTGGTTTCTCTGCAAAACTGTAATTCTTTACTGGTACTGAATTAATCTGTCAAGGCTGCTGTCCTGATATCACTCTATTACACCCACCAGCTCAAATGTTCTTTTTATTTAAACCAGTGCTTTTGTTTCCACATTAGTGACTAGAGTAGAGTAGAGTAGAGTAGAATAGAGTAGAATAGAATAGAGTTGAATAGAGTAGAATAGAGTAGAATAAAATAGACTAGAGTAAAGTAGAATAGACTAGAGTAAAGTAGAATAGACTAGAGTAAAGTAGAATAGACTAGAGTAGAATAGAGTAGAGTAGAGTAGAGTAGACTAGAGTAAAGTAGAATAGACTAGAGTAGAATAGAGTAGAGTAGACTAGAGTAGAGTAGACTAGAGTAGAGTAGAGTAGAGTAGAATAGAGTAGAATAGAATAGAGTAGAATAGAGTAGAATAGAGTGGAGTAGAGTAGAATAAAATAGACTAGAGTAAAGTAGAATAGACTAGAGTAGAGTAGAGTAGAGTAGAGTAGAGTAGAGTAGAGTAGAATAGACTAGAGTAGAGTAGAATAGACTAGAGTAGAGTAGACTAGAGTAGAATGAAATAGAGTAGAGTAGAGTAGAATAGACTAGAGTAGAGTAGACTAGAGTAGAGTAGACTAGAGTAGAATGAAATAGAGTAGAGTAGAGTAGAATAGACTAGAGTAGAGTAGAATAGACTAGAGTAGAGTAGAGTAGAGTAGAGTAGAGTAGAGTAGAGTAGAGTAGAATAGAGTAGAGTAGAGTAGACTAGAGTAGAGTAGACTAGAGTAGAATGAAATAGAGTAGAGTAGAGTAGAATAGACTAGAGTAGAGTAGACTAGAGTAGAGTAGACTAGAGTAGAGTGAAATAGAGTAGAGTAGAGTAGAATAGACTAGAGTAGAGTAGAACAGACTAGACTAGAGTAGAGTAGAGTAGACTAGACTAGAGTAGAGTAGAGTAGACTAGAGTAGACTAGAGTAGAATAAAATAGAGTAGAGTAGAGTAGAATAGAGTAGAGTAGAGTAGAATAGAGTAGAGTAGACTAGAGTAGACTAGAGTAGAATGAAATAGAGTAGAGTAGAGTAGAATAGACTAGAGTAGAGTAGACTAGAGTAGAGTAGACTAGAGTAGAATGAAATAGAGTAGAGTAGAGTAGAATAGACTAGAGTAGAGTAGAACAGACTAGACTAGAGTAGAGTAGACTAGAGTAGAATGAAATAGAGTAGAGTAGAGTAGAATAGACTAGAGTAGAGTAGACTAGAGTAGAATGAAATAGAGTAGAGTAGAGTACAATAGACTAGAGTAGAGTAGAATAGACTAGACTAGAGTAGAGTAGAGTAGACTAGAGTAGAGTAGACTAGAGTAGACTAGAGTAGAATGAAATAGAGTAGAGTAGAGTAGAATAGACTAGAGTAGAGTAGACTAGAGTAGAGTAGACTAGAGTAGAATGAAATAGAGTAGAGTAGAGTAGAATAGACTAGAGTAGAGTAGAACAGACTAGACTAGAGTAGAGTAGAGTAGAATAGACTAGACTAGAGTAGAGTAGACTAGAGTAGAATAAAATAGAGTAGAGTAGAATAGAGTAGAGTAGAATAGAGTAGAGTAGACTAGAGTAGAGTAGACTAGAGTAGAATGAAATAGAGTAGAGTAGAGTAGAATAGACTAGAGTAGAGTAGACTAGAGTAGAGTAGACTAGAGTAGAATGAAATAGAGTAGAGTAGAGTAGAATAGACTAGAGTAGAGTAGAATAGACTAGACTAGAATAGAGTAGAGTAGAATAGAATAGAATAGAATAGAATAGAGTAAAATAGAACAGAATAGAGTAGAGTAGAGTAGAGTAGAATAGAGTAGAGTAGAGTAGAGTAGAATAGAGTAGAGTAGAGTAGAGTGGAGTACAGTAGAGTAGAGTAGAGTAGAGTAGAATTATTATTGTAACCTTAAGCAATTAAAAAAATTAATTAAAATAGAAAAATTGAGTTTCCCAGAAGAAACAGCTTAAAGGACACAGACATACAGATGCACAATTAGTGTGTAAAAGGATATAACAGTTAAACTGTGGCGTTACACCGACTATAAATCCAACAACATGAAAGAGATGTGAAAATGCACCAAACTCCAGGCAGAAAGGAGATAAAAAACAAAACACAAATTTCCTCATTTAAACAATTTCACTCAACAGGTTTCCTTAAAGCCTGGATTCTGTTGTTCACACAACCCACCTGCCGAGAATCATTACCCAACTTACTCACAGTAAACACAAACAGCAGACGCCATTGTTCTCATGAACCCATTTCAAGCAAAAACAAGAGTTAGTAGATAAAAAGCTCCGATCCAAAACCTACAGACCCCCAAACCTCGCTGGTGAACACAACAGCTTTAGAGAAAAAGAATATTGAACCTACATTTGTCTGCTGGCCAAAGACTCGACTCAGAACGAATGCTAATGTTGGCCCATGTCTGCTGTTTGCCAACGTTTCTGAAGGGATTGTTAAACCACAACTGCCATAACAAATCAATGACACAATAAAAGCTTTAAAGAATCCTTCCAGGCACGTCTGAATGCATAAACACCCTCCTTTGAACAGCATTTTGTGCCTGATATAGTTTTTCTGCTTAATTTAATAAGTTTGCTATGAATATGCTAATGTGCTACATCACTAAAAGTCTATCATCAGTCTCCTCATGAGCGTTCCTCCTCACGCGGAGCAAAGGAACCATTTAAACACATCTTTACAAAGGTCAAAGAGGCGTTCAGAGCTAACTTTAGCTTAAAAGATTAAATCCATTCTGTTTGACACCAATTTCTTTGTTATAAATCACAGGATTCATCCCCTGCTCCGTATGTGAACGCAGAATCCGTACTCACAAAAAAAACGTAGCAGAATGTTGGAGAACAAAGCTGTAATTCAGACAAACGGCTTCACAGTTCGTTTATTCCTAAACTGAAAAACATGAACAGCCCAAGAGGGTGTTACATCGGCAGACTTTCGGTTCTACAACTGCTGTCAGTGTGTGTGTGTGTGTGTGTGTGTGTGTGTGATCTCTGATCTTATGCATCAAATGTGCATCAGATGAAATAAAAGGAAATTTAGTTTGATAATAAATCACAAGACATGCCTGAGAGGGCCGGTATGGCTTAAAGGAGTCCTCACCTATAACCCCGTGGATATCTATACCCTATTATAGTCGTTTAGGCCATTAAAATAAATTGTATTAGAAAAATAAATTTAAAATGTTCTGGGCTCAGAAGCAGCTGCTTGACTTGCCGAGTCCGCCATTTTCCACAGTGCCAGCCTCGCTGTGCCGAGCGGACTGTTTACCGTATTTGGAAACCTGCAACAGTGCCCTCTAGTGGCTGGTAGATGTAAACATGAACCCAGTGTTGTGCCCGTCAAAATAAATATGTGATTATTTTTTAATTAAAATATAGCTTTTAAAGGAAATACTGTAGCTTCATTCTGCACACCTCCAAATGCCCCGTGGAGGAATTATTTAAAAAATATAGCTTTTTATTAAATTGTTCCATATTCAACCTTTAAATCGTGGAGGTGCAGCTCTGGTGCAGAAGCTCTTGTTGCTCCACCAGCGTTGTGCGCTATTACCCGGATGAAAACACCAACATTCAGGGAGCTTATGGGATAACCTGCCAGGCTAACTCAAGACATGACTCTGACCTGCTTTGCAAAGACTCAAGATTTGAAGGAGAATAAATGATGATGATAAAAGACCTGAACCTGTAGCGCCTTTTTGAGTCAGGTGACCCCAAAGCGTTTTACACTACAGTGAACTGATTACACACACATCCACACACTGGTGGTGGTGAGCTGTAATGCAACCACTGAGGTTGCCGTACACAGGCACCACCGGTCCCTCCGACCACCACCAGCAGCCAAGGAGGGTAAAGTGTCTTGCCCAAGGACACAACAGCAGAATTCTCTGCAGGGAGCCAGGATTAATCCTACAACCCTCTGATTACTGGACAACCTTCTCTACCTCCTGAGCTGCTGCTGCCCAACAACTGACCTGGACTTGTGTCCAAAAAACACACAAGTCCTCAATAAAATCTGAAAAGATCAAAACTTTCAAAGTTTTAAGATTTGATTTGGCTTTCAAAAACTCGATACTCGTCTTGGACCTGACCCTCAAAGACGCAACGCCTGACAGGTCCTTCAGTGACTTAAGACTTGGCCTGGCATTTGGCCCTCGAAGACTCGGGAATTAAAATGGGATTAACCACCTAAACAGTTGAGACTTGACTTATACGTGTACTTAAATGAATTAAAACTTTATTTAGCTGCTGAAGACCTAAGATTTGACTTGGATCTGTCCTCAAAGACTTTAGTCTTAAAGTGGACTTCCTCAGAAGACATTACTGAAAATCTCTGACCAAGTAGGATTATAATCCAAGATGCAAATCAAAACAAACTCATGTTTTCACAAATCAATCAACATGTGCTGTTGTTTAAAAAGTATTTAAATGTCAACTTTTATTTTGGTGCACTGCTGCAAAAAATAGCGGCCTTGAAATAATAAAAATGTCATCATTATGAGGCACTAAATCATCTCTCCCTGAGGCAGAACATTTATCTCTGTTAGTGCTAAATAAGAGAAATATTCTACAAAATGATAATAAGCATGCACAGAAGGTGAAAAGACTTCTGCAGGTTTAGAATTTTCCTGCTGCTCCAGAGGACACGCCGCAGAGCTGCTATCGACACACATCAGGGAGATTTTATTGGGAGGAAGATCGAGGCTTAAGGGAGGCAAGAGATGACGGAAAAGGAGAAGAGACAGATTTGAAAAGGTCAAGACCGCAAAGGAAGGGAGGAGAGAGGGAGGGAGGGGGAAAGTGGAAAAGTGAGATGAGCCGAGGTGAAAAGGTGAGACAAGAGTGGAAGTGATGACACTAAAAAAAGAAGAAAGACAAAAAGACTCCAGTAAAAGGACATAAGAGGAGAGGCGAGGCAGCGCTTGAGAGGTAAAGGTGAAACGAGAGGAAATTAAATTCAGCTTGAAGCTGAGAAATGTTCAGGAGAGTGGAAACCTACGGTTTAAGTCCGACGTTCTCCAGCGTGAGCTCCTCCAAGCTGTTGGACTTGCTGATTGTGTGAAGAACCTGGTCCACCACCTCCGACCCCTGATGGGAGTAAAAATAAAACAGACCTGACTGCAGGGGTCAGTCTGATGAGAAGACACAACAAATAAACTTTAAAAAAGCTCAAATGTTACTTTATTAGAATTTTATCTCCAGACAGATTTTTAATTAAGCAGTTGAATGTTTTGTCTAATAGGAATTGGGAAAATGTTGAGAATGAAAAACACAATTTATTTAGTCAAATCCCACAGTGTGCTCAGTAAATTACTTTTTTAATTTATTTATTTATTTATTGTCTGGAAAATACTTCAAGTTAATGGATTTAGTTCAAATGTTAAAAAATTGCAAATCTTTAGAAAGAAACTGGAACCAACAGGTGTCTGATACTTAGGCGCCTGTTAGAATAAAGCAGTAAAAAAACCTGAAACTGGATCATTTAACTTAGAATTCAGGAGCTTAAAGTCTTTATTCCATCTGGTTTGTTTAGAATATGTGATTTAATTTGGGATTCCAGTAATTATTGAGCATTTTGACTAAAGTGTTGTTATAATTTTGAATAGATCCACATGCTCTTTAGCTGATTATCTTGACTTGCATGTTTTTAAACGGTACTCAGAAAGCGTGTAGCTTCATATAAAACACAGTCAAAGATTTGTTTTCTTGTGGCCAAGCTGTTTTGAGAATGACACAAACATTAATAGTTAATATTAATAATTTTTGGTGACAATGTGTCCATGAATATTAACCCATTTCCACTACATTTGTATGGATGAACAGGTGTCGAGAAGGGCAGCAAAGAAGCTGCTTTTCTCAAAGAAAACCATCAGAGACTGAATGAAACTCTTTCTAAGGGGATTGGAAAGCTGAGGGCGGGACTAAAGTCATTTTCCTCTGATGAATCCCTTTTTCAGTTTGTTGCAGCGTCTGGAAAAGCGATTGTGTGCAGAAGAAAAGGTGAGCGCACCCATCAGTCCTGCGTCCTGTCAACAGTAAAACACCCTGAGATCATTCATTTGTGGGGTTTTCTCAGCAAAAGGAGCCGGCCCAGCGGAAACAGAACATTGATATTGTGGGCCCATGGCCAGGAAACTCCCCAGGCATAAATCAAGAACAAAACCCAGAATTTCTAGCATTGTTTATGTAAAAATGAGCTGCCAGTCAGGACCAGAAACGAGCCGTAGCTGTACTACCATCTACCTTCATTAACATTAACAGTAAAAACATGCAGAGTTCATGATTCTTGCCTGCAACTTTTAAACTTTGATGTGTAAATGCTTTTCTGTAACACGGTGTTCACCCAGCAGTGGGTGTGATCATTCCTAGAGTGCATTTTTATTAGTTATGATCATGACTGAAATGCACAATTTAGAATTTTAAGACGAGAGATGATTGGATTAAACATTAGCGATGCTTCTCCCATAAAACAGACGTGCAGGGGGTGTGAGGAAGAGGGCACCAGTGTTTACAAGAGCAGGCCATTTAAAACACAGAATAAAAATTTAAATAGGGATTACTATGCGCATGTCTCTGCAGTACAGCTTGCTGAACCAGGTGTTGTAGGCAATGGCTGCCACGATCACTGCCAAGTCCCTGCAAGACACACACACACACACATCAAAAAACATTCTAATGTTTAAATTAGCAAACACCATCTGCTCCATAACGTTTCATGTCACTAATCTATAATTTTACATTATCTTAGGCCAAAACTTCTACTTTGCTCTCTGTTTGGTAAAAAGCACTTTATCATTTTGTGACAGGAAGCAGGGCAGCTTTCCAAAAGATGACTGATACTGCAGCCCCCACGGTGGAGGAGAGCAGGACGAGGGGAAAAAGCAGAGAAAGATGTGGGAGATCGATGGCTGGGTCAGTGGATTATTCAATAAAACCACACTCTGAGTCCAGCTACAGACCTCAAACCCTGCTAGATCCAGTGCTGTGGACACAGATGAAGCCTGCAGATTTGTGTGTTTGAGAGGGACAAAGAGGGGAGAGGGAGAGTTTCAGAGTCCTCCGAGGTCCAACCAAAGCCACACCACTTCTACATCATCGGACAAACAAGCAGCACCAGACAGAGGAGAGGCTGAGAAAAGGAATAAGCAGAGAGGAGGAAAGAGGCTAATCTAGCCAATGAGGGTCCTGTTGCCGGTAACGGCAGCATTTAGAGCATTAAAGCTGATCTCTGTGGAGTAAAATGGCTGCAGGCCGTGTTTCTGTGTCGTTACTAACGCCAGCCATCAGACCGGTCCATTGTGACTAACACAGCTGGGTCCAAGTGTGAACAGAAGATGCACATGTCAAGATTCATCATCAGAGCGGTACAGTGACAGGAGAACATGTAAGTGACCTCGCTGCTGTTTTACTCAGACACAGATAGTCTGCTTCAGCCTGTACATACACACCACCCTAACCCATACACACCAACACACTGCTGTAGGAACGCTCAAGATGAAAATGCTGGCTTGTGCGACTTAATAGGCTCCTTTCATGCACCTCATATATGTACATTACACTGCACTACTTCATGAGGCAACAAGGTAAAGGTTTTGCAATGAGCCATTATAAAGTGGATCCTAAAACCACTGAACCAGAAGTTGGTTCTACTGGGTAATTAAAGAAGGTCCGCTCTTCCATATCTGAAGCATATGACCAGAAAATAGGGTGGAATGCTCCGTCTAGGTTGGGATTGCGTCTCTTCCTCAAATAGAGACACTGGAATATGTTGGTGTCCCAAGAAGGAGCTGGAGAGTGTGGCTAAGGATGGAGATATTTCCTGCATCACACGACTATGGATTAGAAGTAGAGATTGGATGAAAGTGTGGGTGGCTGATGAACAAGGACTTGGGGATATCTGACGTCTGAGAGGACGTAGAAAAGCATAGACAGTCTAGAGTAAAAATCCAAAATGTGGGTTTTTTTGTGCTGTGCACCAAATCTGGAGTAATCAGATAGCAGGTGTTCACATAGACATGAATAGAAACGGCTTTAGTAAGTCGATGTCCCTCAGTCTTGTGTGGGTCAGCATGACCTGCAAAGTTCATTTTGAAAACCCGGTAGCCTCCAGAATCTGCACAAACATCACCACGGGCCTTAACATTTATAACACAGAGCCCAAGTGTAAATTAGCAAGAGCGCTCGACATCCTCTGTAGCCTTGAATGCTCCAGTTATTAAAACGCGAAATCTACATTTTGATGTGTCCTGGGGTGGTTTTGGAGAAAAGATGCTGAGACTCGTGAAAATTAAGGACTCTCTGAGAGCATGAATGTATTCAGAACATTTCAGGGCAACAACCAGGATTATTAAGTGTGAATGTTATACATTTTATATTCTCTGTGAGGCACAAAACGACCTGTTGAATGCCACTGATCTCCATCTATAAGGCTGTATTTATAGTGATAGACTGGAGAGTCAGATGGTGTCAGGGTAAACAGGCTGTCTGAATGCTTTCAGATGAGTTTTAATAATGCAATGAATCAATGCAACAGCCTGAACATGCCTCAGATCCAGCAGCACTGACAGAACAGGCAGATGGTTAAAGTCTTGTTTCAACGTAAACCTTTACATCGGTGAAACAGTTGGAGTCCGCACACAGCCCAGCATGTGTATTAGTACGTGTGCGAGCATGCTAACCAGAGCACTGATAGCCAGGAACAGCCAAAACAATCTGTCGAACTATAAAGGAGGTTCCACGTTCAAAAAGCACAAAATAACGTCACAAGATGACGTGACGGTGGGTGAGCTGAGGGAAAAATGAATGAGGAACAAATGCAGGAAGTGGAAAACAAGAGGATAAGACTAGTCGGCCAACAGAAATAGTCGTGTTTGAACGGATGGCACACCCCATCTCTCGTGGTACCGCTAAACGAGCTGGATCAGGAAATGACGGACGGACGGAAACGTGAAAGAGCAACGAGAGAGAGAGAGAGAGAGAGAGAGAAAGAGAGAAAGAGAGAGAGAGTAATGCAACACAAATATTCTGTGGCATCTAATTGTGAAGGGACATCTTTGACTCATTTCTGGATTCATTTTGCTTTTTGGGGTTGTCATAATTTGACAGTGGGACTAATAAGCTGAAGCGAGAACAATAATATGAAAAAGCACATAGATTAAACAACATTATTTCACACCACATTTGTCAGGAATTTGGAAAAGTATTTCTGTTCTTCTGTTTTGCTTTTTTCCACATTTAAACAGTTTTAAGATGTTTTCCCTTATTAGGTGAAAGGCTACTGAAACCTGGGACCTCTGTAATTAAACGTAGTAACTGACCCCTAGATGTAATACCTAGTTTTACCACTAGGTGGGAACAAATACAATCATTTGTAATAACTGGTAATGAATTACCAGTATGAACGGCCTGCTTAAAGAGCAAGTCACCCCCCTACCAGTCTTTCTCCACCCACACTTCCTGTTTGAAAAATGCACCAAAAGGGGGCGTCGCCTGGCGGACCGAGAGAGCATCACTGAGGCAGTGACTGACAGCACCCCCACCAACTAGACAAGCAATCTCCATCACGATGTTCTGGTAGGGAGCAGATTTCATGGCTCCATCAGTTACAGCAGGAGGTCGAGGTGCTGAAGCAGCAGAGCAGCCAGACCATCACACTACCACCACTGTGTTTGACTACTGAACACACACTTGTCAAAATATGTTCGTTTTTATCTCATCAGTTCATGAACTATGTTTCCCACATTTTGGCGGATCATCAAGATGTTACTGGGTAAATCTAACGTAATTATGTTATTTCAGGCTGGCAGAGGAAGCCACTGTCCACGGTTGTATTTAGTCTGGTTTTCTTTGATATTAAAGGTGTCGTTCACTGAAAAACACTTTTTGAATTATTATTTCTGATTATAATCGATCACTCAGTTTTTCATGCATGAAAATAGTCTCCACCTATTTTTTGCATTAGCTTCTGATAGAAAATGGACAATGGAACGTTAGGATCTTAAAAGAAAACAAATTTGAAATAATCCAAATCCGGTCGTCTGAAGCTCAACTCTGATGTAGTTCCTCAAACAGGCGCATGGCCACCCCTAGAAAAGTGCTGGCCCCCCAGGGGAGACCAGTGTTCTATAATAAATCATATTAATGTTCACTCAAACCATAAATTCATCTTATTTAATCAAGACATAAATATAAAACCCAATAAAAACGTATACAATTATTGAGTAAAGTAATAATCAGAATAAAAGTTTCATATTTTTGGGGGAAACAGCAACAGGCAAATCAAACTAATAAATAAAATTCTAAAATAAATTTTGAAATAACGTCAAATAACCAGAGAGTATTTTTCTGATATTTTTGTATTTCTCAAATTTGAGTTATGTGCTTTGGATGCATATTGTTTTTTAATAAAAATGAATAAAGGAGCATGCAATGCATGGCCACAGGCTAAACCCCAAAATTCTCTCTGGCCCCACCTGGGGGAGCCTCTGCTAGAGACCAGTGCAAATGTATTGATTAAACGAGTGAACCACACCTTTAAAATCCATTTGCTGATTTTTAAATGCGGGAAAAAAGCAAAAACAGGAAACCTGTGAGGAGGGAATCTTTTCTCACACAACTGTACGTGCTTTTTTCACATGCAAAGAAATGAGAAGGCAGGATGGGATGTTGAGGTTGATCCGTTTCTCTGCTGACAACAAAAAGAAGAATCAAATAAAAATAGCTCTGGTTGGTTGGAAGCCTAATGTGGACGTCTTCTTTGCATCAACAAACACAACCAGTGCATAAATAGTGTTTTTAAAACGTGGGTTTGACTCAATCTTAAAGACATTAATATATTCATGACTCGTGCTGGTGAAGGTTCTCAGTCATCCAGGTCATGGTAATCCAAGGGGTTCAAATGAAGGCAACTGGACTTCTTTGGTTTCTTGAAGACGTTTCGCTTCTCATCCGAGGAGCTTTGTCAATTCTGACTGGAATATGGGAGGGTCGATCTTATAAACTGTAGCTGTCTATTGTTGCTCAACGAGCAGCATCTGCCTGTGAATGCCCCTCCTCCCTACCTCTTGATGAGTCGTTAGCCTCGTTAGCCTCTATTGTTTGTGAGTCGTTGTTTTGATTAGATGCAGGAGGGTGTGAACTGGACTGAAACTGTTTTGGAACTTGGTTCAAAGCTGCATTGTAGGTGCTGGAAAGGTGAAACCTGAGTCCTCCTCCTCTATTTAATGATGGTTTCTCCATTTTGACATAGATGTCAAAATGTCAAAATGGAGAAACCATCATTAAATAGAGGAGGAGGACTCAGGTTTCACCTTTCCAGCACCTACAATGCAGCTTTGAACCAAGTTCCAAAACAGTTTCAGTCCAGTTCACACCCTCCTGCATCTAATCAAAACAACGACTCACAAACAATAGAGGCTAACGAGGCTAACGACCCATCAAGAGGTAGGGAGGAGGGGCATTCACAGGCAGATGCTGCTCGTTGAGCAACAATAGACAGCTACAGTTTATAAGATCGACCCTCCCATATTCCAGTCAGAATTGACAAAGCTCCTCGGATGAGAAGCGAAACGTCTTCAAGAAACCAAAGAAGTCCAGTTGCCTTCATTTGAACCCCTTGGAATATTCATGACTCGCTGCTGAACCGTGATTCTACGAGCAGCTTTTACATTTTCAGCACAGAAAGGCTTTGCTCCTAAGATGAGATATGCATTTTTAGTGAGGATTTTTCCTTTTTACTTGTTGTTTCAAACACATTAAACAAGAAATAATTACATAAGCCTGTAGTTTCACGTCTAAAACAAAAGACCAAAGAGGTACTTCGTATTCCCAGCTGCACGATGGTTGTCAAGTCCTTTCAAGATCTGCAAGAATCAAACCGCATTAACATTCTTCATAAACATCTGAGACCGGAGCAAAAATAAAGAAGCTGGGGAGTGAGGCGGCACATATGGAATTTTACCGCTGTCCAAGACCTCGGTTCTGCTTCTGACACGCTGATTATTTCCCTTCTGTAAGAAAACCCAAAGAAACACAAAACAGGGAGTGAGCTAAAGACTAAACGGAAAGGAAATCTCTCAAAATTTCACCCATTCAGGAATACGTCAGACTAAAAAACACTCCACTGTCAGGGAAAGTGACGGATGATGTGGTGAAGTGTACCATCTGGGAATTCTGGCTTTTTCTGGAAACATGATGCACCCTGAAAAACGACAAGTCTTGGGAGATGACAGGGCAGTCAGAAAGTAATGAGACAAACGTGTTTTTTATTATTCTGAATCTGTACCCGAGTGTAACAGAATCCATATCAAACAATAACCAAGGTCTTCAGCTTCTGTGTGAAATGTGAGCTCAGCGTTCCATCCTGTTTCTGGTGAAACGTGACACGTTTTTGTCACTTCTTTAGAAAATACCTAGTAGTAGTAATACAAAATACAGCCTGTTACACACAGGTGACACTTAAAACATTACAACATGGTGCAAAAGTCTATTTATGTCAGTAATCTTAGACTGAGAGACCATCTAAAGGCTCAGGAACCCTCTGCAGGTGTTCTGGATTCATCAGCTGATAAGAGTGTGACACTGAGTCTATAGAATATTGAACCTTTTCACAATATTCTAATTGTTGTCATCAGCTGTAGCCATAATCATCACAATTATAACAAATAAAGGCTTTGCACATAACGAGTCTATCTCATATATTGTTTTACCTTCAGTTACTGAAATAAATGACAAAGCACCGCCGTAACCCGCCACCGCTGCATGGTGCATGGATATAACACAGCTACTTGCCCAGTATTTCTGTCCGTAGTTTTGTACAGGCGTAATACAAGAAAATGCCTTATTTGTGTAGCAAAGGGATGTGAAAACAAGCTGAAGACATACAGCAGCAGGATATTTCACGTTTTTCCCACAGATGTTTGTTTATGGAAGCCGGAGGCTTTTTCGACCACTGTGTTATACCCATGCGCCATGCAGCGGCGGGTTACAGCGGTGCTTTGTCGTAATGTAGTCCCAAGTCTAAATCGGCTCCTGCAAATCCTTCATGTTACTT
>SSNS01000073.1:1976517-2044017 GCA_006937985.1 Aphyosemion australe
TAGGGATGGAGAGATTCACCGATCTGAGCCGGTGGTTCGTTCATGACGTTAGCGATGCGACTGCACCGGTAGCTTCAGTGCGCACCGGTTATAACTGACGGCTGTATCGCAATGTATCTTCCCGTACGTGCCTCTCATCGGTTAAAACCATGGTTACATCGATTACTTCATTGTTTTCCTGCTATGTCCTCGTTTTTTGAGGCGCATTGAACGCACCGTCCTTCTCTTTTAGCGGAGGCCAGGTGGTGCGCAGCCGCAGTTAGAAAAACCATCGTGGGACAATATTAACCGACGTACGAGCTTCCTGTCTTGTCAAAATAAAACTTTCTAAAGTCCGTGTGACCGGTTTCTGCAGCAGCGTATTCTTCCGAGCATTCTTTTTGATCTACACAACTAAAGCTTTGTGTGAGGTAATTTAAGATAATTCCTTATTATTGTAACATTTGTGCAGAACTAAACAACAGACAGAATGACATTTTAGTTCAGAGAAGTTCAATAAACAGCTGAGATGAACTCACATCTCAGCCTGGACTTTTCTCTTAAAGGAACAGTAACATTAGGCTACAACAGCTTTTAATATTGCCACATATGGATCATTACCATATTTAGAAGTGTTTTCAAATTTTTACTGTTTCATAATAATTCCAAATAATTGAAAAATGATGAACTCTAATAATTTTCTGATTCTGTTGGTTTATTTTTCTGTCTAAACCTAGTGTCAACCCCCTTATTTCAAGTATTGTAGCAATAATGTTATGTATAATATGTAAAATATCACTGATGATGTGCATTGTCTTTTAATGTTGCATTTATTGATTAATCAAAAACAATAGAGGATCAAATACATCCTTCACAGAGGAGAGGGAAAATCATTTTGATATTTAAAAATCAGATGTGGGCTGGAAAATCTTTTTAATGTGTTGAATCGTTTAAAATAGCATCATGAAATGTATCGAATCGAAAATCGTTTTCAAATCATTAAAGAATCGTCAGCAGGGATGAATCGTATCGAATCGTATCGCCAGAGGGTTTACCGTATCGTTAATGTATCGTATCGCCAGTAGCGTATCGAGATACGTATCGAATCGGCCTCAGTGGTGGAGATTCACATCCCTACCCTACAGAGGAGTTAAATCTTGCTTATTTGGTCACATCCTAAATCTTGTGACCATAGATGGAGCATAGACACACCAATAAGTCAAGAGAGAGCTTTTCCTTTATGAACAGCGTGTTTATGCCTACAAGACTGGAAGCCCCTCATTAATGCAGACTATGCCACAAGTTGTCTGTCCATCCTACCATCACTCAATAACTAAACCGCACCATTCCACCGATGCCAATCAGAAAAAGGTAGCCTGTCTTGAGATGTTAACGTCTGAACAACTCATGCCAAATGTCAAACAAGCATAAAGCAAGACGTACGTCTTGAGCTACTGTTTTAAAGAAAAAATGATATATTTCATATTATGAATATTTTTCTGGGCTGCATGGTGTCTGGTTGGTAGAACTGTTGCCTCTCAGAGAAGGTCACAGGTTCACATTCCTTCTGTGGCCTTCCTGTTCTCCACATGCATTTCTCAGGTTGATTTGACCCTAGACGTCATCACTGAGTGTGAATGATTGTTTCTGTGTGTCCCTTTGATGGACTGGTGACATGACCAAGGTGTCCCCCACCTCTACCCCAATGTCTGCTGGAGTTAGACGCCATCTCCCCTATGGAGGATGAAGCCGTACAACGGACGGATGGCGTTCCTCTAAACTAACCACAACCATGGAACAGGTCTAAATGCACCAACATGGCCACAAGCTCGTTATCATCAGCATCATTTTGCATTTGTGAACAAGTGCAAAAGCCCATCCTACATCAGGACTAAATAATGGGAATAACATAAATCATCTTCATGTGAAACATTTTGCAAAAGCACATTATTATTATTAAAAACACACTTTACCACACTCCTGTTAAAGTCATGGAGCTATAAAATCACTTCAACAGAATTGGATGGCTGTAATGTTGGCGATCAAGGAATAAAACCAATTACTCGTCACGCCATTTCAGCTCTGTGTAAATAACATGTAACATGGAAGTAATAATGTTCAGATATTACCATATTCTTCTGCAAATGACTCCATTTCAGGAGTTCCTGTCCAACAGAACATTTTAACAAGTGCATTGCAATCATAAAAGCTTGAGCACTGAAGCGCTTGAATCATTTAAGAGGACGAAGGTTGTTGAAGTCGTCGTTTGAGAAACTCTCGTAAAAACTGTTCAAATCTCGAACCATCCAAGACCTTGAAATTTAATCGCTTCCACAGCGTGCCTGTCAGATGAATATCTTTACCGTCAAAGTCATGAGTGTTTTGTGTGCGTGCGTGCGTGCGTGCGTGCGTGTGTGTGTGTGTGTGTGTGTGTGTGTGTGTGTGTGAGGAACACAAAATAAAAGAAAAACTGAAGGTTGTTGCAGTATACAGTTCTGGCAGAGAGTTACAAAGTCAGTGATGCGTGCAAGATGTAGACTTCAGCCAAACTGGAACAGAACTGAGAAAATGTGTGTTTGTGGTTTTCTCCAATTACTAAAGGCCTCTTGGTGGAGATGTAACCAGCCACAGATTAATCATCACTTTAGCCTCATTCCCACCGCTGCATGGGTACAGGGCCAAGCCTGTCTGTAACGTACACCACTGCAGTCAAAGTTTGGCTATTATGTTTTTGGAGTCAGAATTAGCATACATGCTAATTAGCCATGGGTGTGTTGATGACGGCCCTACGTTGTGTTACCTGCTGTCGAGATGGCTGAAATCCAGCAGGTTAAACTCCCTGTTGTCCTGAGAGTGGTAGATTGTGTCTACATCCTAAAAACATAAATAAGTGATTAAAAACAGGAGGTTTCTTTTACTCTTTTTCATGAAGCCAAATTTCTCAAAGCAGCTAATTAGTTGTTAAACCAGGCTTACCCACTGCACTTCCTCCTTGCAGCCAATTCCATTGTAGTCACAAAGGGCAGCGTACGTCTCAGAAAACCCACCTTGACATTGTAACAAAAATACGGGAAAAACGATCAGAAATGGCAAAAGTGGAACACGGGTGAAAAGATTTGAAGAAGTTAGGAGGAGAATGAGTGTGAGCGGAAGATGAAAAGGAATATCAGACTGAGTGTTCTCTGCAAATAAAAAGAAATGGCTTTAAATTCTGAGGTGAGATGAAAGCGCAGAACAATACCATCAAAGAGCTCCTCTGGTAGATTAAGAGGATTACGAGTAAAGTATCTTCAGTCCTCTGACCCACTTAGGCAAGTCCCAAAAAATGGCCTGTGATGGTGTGAGTCAGTGTTAGGGTGGAGTAATGGACGTTAAAGCGCAGTGTGTGTGTGTGTGTGTGTGTGTGTGTGTGTGTGTGTGTGTGTGTGTGTGTGTGTGTGTGTGTGTGTGTGTGTGTGTGTGGTGTGTTGTGTGTGTGTGTGTGTGTGTGTGTGTGTGTGTGTGTGCGTGTGTGTGTGTGTGTGCGTGTGCATGTGTGCGTGTGTGTGTGCGTGTGCATGTGTGTGTGTATGTGTGCATGTATGTGTGTGCGTGTGCATGTGTGTGTGTGTGCAGACAAGGTGCAGGTGAAGTACAAAACTAACCACAAGTTTTCGGAGGCTCTAAAGGCGATGATTCGGAGTTTGGTGAGAATTTATGACCCCCATCAGGCAGCTCTTCCTCTGCTCGACAAATCGGTGGACTGGGGGGGACACAGAGAAGACGTTTATGTTGTAATTTAAGGCTGATTTGCTTACAGCAGTGTCAACATGAAGATGCTGTGAAGGTGTGCTTAACTTGTGTTAGCATGCTTAAACTGGTTAATTATGATTAAAGTGAAAAGAGGCTGGTTACTGGGTCTGATCTCAGATCAAATGTTTGATCCATGAAAATGTTTAATTTCAAAGGAATGTGCCTCTGCATGCGCACAGACTGCTCTGGCATCAGATCACAGCTTACTCATCTTTCACAAAAAAAACTGGAGGGAGACCAAATAATGAGTGGGCCAAAAAAATCTAACTGATTTATGACATTTTTTCATATCAGTAGCATTATATATGTTAAAAGTAAACATACATAAAAACTAGACGTCTTTTTAAAAAACATTTTCAGGCATAACTCTTTCAGAATTAGTAGTAGTAGTTGTAGAATAGAACAGAATAGAATAGAATAGAATAGAATAGAACATCACTTTATTGTCCCTCAGCGGGGAACTTTTGAAAATGGCAAGATTTGGAGTCTTACTCATTATTATTTCCTGATATTTGGACGTCTCTCCTCTGATTGGCTAACAGCAGCACGACTCTACCACTGACTCTGTTTACTCTGCAACGTTGATGTTTTATCTCCACAAATAACACAAGCATGGAGGAGTTCTGCCATGTTGTGAAGTTGCTAATGCTAACGGTTAGCTTCTACTAGCTGAGATGCGTGCTGCTCTCTCCTGGATGCTAAACCAACAACAGACTTCCCCGTCACGAGCCAAGGTGGGTGAGTCCATGATGCTAATTTACAGCGTGACATAGATCTGTGTGGCTTCTTCTGACCCGAGCGTTTCCCCGTCTTCATATCAGCGGCTAATGCAGGAAATAGGGGTAGAAGCATCAGTGTTGCCAGACTGGAAATGTTAAAGTATCGTACCAGCAGGATCATTTTGAGAAAACTTATCGTACATTGCGTAGTTGCATACTGGCATGTCTGATGACTCACAGCTTCAACATTAGTGCATCAAACAGTGCAAAATTAGTCTTTAAAGTAGTTTTAGCTTTAGGAATGTCTCTGGATGCAATCCACAGCTGCAGATTCCACACAATGAAGATCTAAAATCAGGGTTCTTACACTTTTTCCACTGACAAATTCAAGCACTTTTCAAGCATTTTCATGGTACATTTTCAAACTTTTCAAGCACCACACGGCAAAGACGAAACACTACATTAGGACTCAAGAGGCCAGTTTCACCTCACCATCATATGAATTTATTACTGTTATATAATAGAGATGATCTTATCCGATCACAGGATCGAAAATCAGGCCTGATCACGTGATTTTAAATTACTGGAATCAGATGAAAAAGATTAGCTATAACCTTATAAAGCAACTAGCGTGACCTTAATTTATCCTCAGATAGAAATTTTAAAACAAAATGACAATGGCTTAGTTTTAATTTGAACCTGCCTGCTTTTAGTTCTAGTCTGTTACCTTAAAACCAAACACGCTGCTCTCCCAGTTCACAGCAGCAACTTGGACAAAAACACACAGCCATCTGACACTCAAGATACACTAAAAGACAAAGAGAAACTGTCTACTGACAGCAGAAACACAGCCAAGATAGCCATATATTAATCACACTGGATGACACTCTGGTTGCAAACGTTGGTTTTTGCAGTCTCCTAGAGCCACGGTATGAGCCGTGTTGTGCAGGGAAGAGCGAGCCTCAACATGGGTGCAGTCATAGTAATGCTTATTGCAAAACACTGCCACATACTACAGTATTTAAACAATTTGAATTATGAGCAATGAGGCTATTATCAAACATATTCCTAATATTAACACATTTCTTATCAATGTTCTTCCTGACAGAGTGATGGTTTTTGGCAGCTAATCTGAGGAAATGACATGAAAACAGGAAGTTGAGCCCTGTTAAAAGACAAATTTCTGTTACTGTTTGGTTTCAGACAAATAAAGTATTCTATTATATTCCAAGTTACAAACAAATAAATCTGAAAGGACAACTTGGATGTTTTCTACTTTCTTCTTATTAACTGAATGCCTTGCTGGTTTGTTGGATTGGGACTTGGTATCAAAATCCTATGACACGGATCAGGGGCAAAAAAATGTGATCAGAACATAATTATAAATATTATCTTGTAATATTCCACAAAGCAGGGACAAAGTAAATAAAAACATCACATTTTACATTTTGAAATGTGTCTAACGTCACATTTTGCTCCTACTTTTGCAGCTCTTATAGAAGCTATGTTTTAAATCCTGCTCCTGCTAAATTTCTTAGCCACCCATTACTGAAATATCTGATCACAACCCTTCCTCCATCTGCAGACCCATTAATTGATTAAAATAAATAATTATACTTGATGAACAAATAGGTTTTAGGAATTGTATTTCTGCTAATAAAAATACCTGTTGATATATTTAGTTTCAATTGTGACTAGTAAGAATATGACCTGGACTAGGATTAATTATATTGTTTCTATGTAAAATAGGAATTACTAGCTGTTGATTAAATGATAAAATGGCTTGCCACGCGAACTCGGGTCTGCTTTCTCAGCCAAACACGGTCCATGCTTCTGCTCACAAATAGATGCCATGAACGGTGCTTTATTTACATGTTTAGTGACAAATCTGAACACACGTGTTACAGTTAGCTCTGCTGCTGTTTACTTTCCCCAGATGCAGCCAAAACTTTGATTTTTTTCGGTATTTTATTAGTTCGTAAACTCAGAGGTGCGTTGTATGTGAATGAGAGCAGCCGACATCTGACGTGGGCTAGCTGCAGCAGGAGGAGCGGGGCTTTGCGGCTCATAACAGACTTTTTAGCACCGTAAAAGATATTTCTTACCATTTCTTTTTGGTACCCTGCTCTACTCCAGTCTTGGTTTCATAACTAATTATCACAGAAAGACCCGCTGGATCCCAGACCCAAAGCAGAGCTCTCACACACGCGACTAGCATAAAAGTCTCATCGGTAAAGTAGGTCTACTTCATAGCGAAGCCAGCGTAAACCGCCGGTCCAGCGGCTGGTCTCTATAGTAGGAGGAGCCTGCTGCTAACAGACCGGTGTGACAGAAAGGAGCGGACCCTCTCAGAGCAGCCGCAGCCGTCTTTACTAAAGGCGAAATAATCGCTCTCTAGTTTGTAACGTTAACAAAGATAACAAATTGAGTTTTTTCATCAAACTAACTTGGGTGATCTTATAAACAAAACTGTACAGTTTGTTTTTCAAGCATTTTCCAGGACTCAATACAAAAATTAAGCACTTTCCATACCTTGAAAACACGTTATTGAAATTCAAGCACTTTCAAGGATTTCAAGCACCCGTACGAACCCTGTAAAATGATCATATTATGGGATTTATGATCATACAGAGGGCTAAATTATCCTATAAATACGATACTTATCGTACACCAGGCAACACTGATCAGCATGCATGTAAAACCGTTCATCTTTCAAACAGAATAAGTTTTTACGTTTTTCAGTGAACTCGCTCTTTCTAATTGTAGCAATATATTTTTATCTGTTTGCTTGTTTGTTGTTCTTGAGTTGTTTACGTTCCCTGTATTGTTTTGCCAGTACTTGATCACAAGTAATGCACTGTAAAAAATCTAAATGTAATCATTTAAATAAAACCTAGATAATCAAACCAGAACAGGTAAGCATTGCCTAATGGCTGGTTTCCCGTATGCACTTTAAATCCTGACCCTCCGTGTAAATAAACAGGACAATGTCCTTGCTCAAAAAAATTAAATCAATTATGACTCAGATCATTTTTTTCATGCTGTATAACAAAAATATTCCTTGTAGGTTTAGTTGTGACACATTTTTTGAAACTTAAAAAATAATAGATGATGAAAACACTAAACGTTCTAAGTCTGCAGACAGTCTCCATTAGTTCAACATGATACTGACGACATGAAGACCATTCTCTGTTACTGGGTCAATGCATTTCCCCAGACCCCAAAGAAAGTCCAACAAACTGCAACGATAGCATCTGCTTTAGCACTAATCTTAACACTCTACTCATAAGCTGTTTAAGCAGCTGCCATCTGGAGTACAATAACACTCGATCGTATCAAGAACAACCAGAATGTGCTAGAGCTTTATTCCCCAGGTCAGAAGGCTGAAACACATGTTTACTGTCTGCGGGTTCATCCCCTGATGACATTATCATGTGTGGCCTGTGCCGTCTTTTAATTATCATTGATATCACGAGCAACAGATTTTTGAACAAAGTGTTTCTAATTGATTGGATCTGAGCCGTATGCCATCCCTGCTATTGACGAACACACCCTACTGCAAGCTCTGGCCCACATTTCATCACTCACTGTTGCAGATTGTTGTATATATCGATAGTAAACGGTTATATTTATGGGCCAGTCGGCTTTATAACTCAGCCACCGCTGGCCCTGATTTTAGAACATCTGCATTAGAGACCCTAATCAGTCGATCGCTGCAGAATGCACACACACCACCCCCACAGCCTGTTACACCAGTCAATAATAAAAATGTCACCATTTTCATCTGGATTACCAGCTTCAGCAGCCTGGGATCCTAGTCTGACTAACAAAGAGCTCTGAAACTGCAGATCTTTGCATGTTTTTGGTTGCATTTGGCTTTTTACAAGCCTTAACATCACACATACCGAGTTTATGGTTAAACATTTAAACAGCAAACCAATGAGGCAACCTCTAATCTGCAAAGGTGAAAATGAAATAAAAGTATTTCCAAAAGTACTGCAAATCATCACCGCTGATACAAGGCTTACCAGCGTCTCAGAGCTGGGTTTAATTAAAAACCTGCAGCAATGAAACATTTTATCCCGAGTTTCTGCATGTTTTACAGGGAGTTACTGGCCTTGATCACTGATCACATATTAAAAACTCTCAAAAGAAAAAGATGAATCTGCAAATATGTTTTTCTTCTTCAAGCTGAGCGGACAGAAGGCTGCTCTGAAGCTCAAGTTCAGCCCTTCCTCTGCTGCTGCTATTAGTGATAATAAAACTAATGCTAATTTTCAGCAAAGCCTTTCGGACATCACGGAGTTCAATAGGAAAGATTCCAAATAAATCGCAGCTGAGTAATATTTTAAGATTAGAAAAACCCATTTGCATCGCAAATCATGCTAATTTGTAGCAGGCGTGTTTTTGTTGATTATAGTCGCTCCAGTCAGAGCTAAGATGTGTCTGCAGTGTCAAAAATGCTTATTGCATTGCTTTAGTCATGAATAAATGACGAGTATAATGTAAAACTTGATCCCTGAGGCGTTGTTTGAAGCTCCCTCTCGCAAATGTATAAAAAGAAAAAACACACTTCTATTGTTTCCTCTGAAAATTGTCTTGGAGTCTGCAGAATGTGTAAAGACTGGGATCACAAACGGAGCAAATATGTCCCACATATAACGCTGTGCTGATCCCGAGTAGCTGAACAGACGGCAGCTTGAATTCTTCCCTCAGTTTAAGAGCCAAGTCAGCGCCTGAGAATCCAAACGTTGTGACCGTACCTGCTTAAGCTTTACCAAAGGATTACAACATTTTCCTGTTGAATTCAGCAACGCACACCGCCCATAATCCTGTTTGTCAACAAATTACATGCACATAGTACACCTGACCACATCTGTGACCTTAATCCTTACCTTATCGCCACAATCGGTGTGCACAAGTTATTTTTAACCTACTTGTGTTATGAGCTGAGATGCAGCATAACCAATCATTTACATGGCTCCACAATCACACCCTGCTACATCATCTCCTCACCATTTTCTCTGCTCAAGAGATTCTTAAAATATTCTCTTTGGAGGCAATCGAAGCAAATGGAAAATAGTCATTTAAAAAGGCAAGAGACGGGTGATGATAGCCTTGAAGCTTTGAGCAGGTCAATAATCAGAATAAAGAAACTGGGATGAGATGTAGGAGCTGGGATTTCTCAGCTGCTTCTAAACCACGAGTCAAAAACCATAAAATCAGGATATTTTTAGTGTAGGTCCAACATGCATCCTTATCAACAAGTGCAGTTCCTACTTTAGACGTGTGCACAAAACGCTTATTGACTGCAGGGATGAGTTCAGAGCAATCGGTTTTTACACACTCATTGGTTAGGCTACATAAAAAGGTTTAAAGTCAAGCAAAAGGGCAGACAGCCTGCAGGTAAACTCAGAGTTATCTTAAAGTTTTCCTTCAACACAGACAGCAACGGTTCTGACCTGAATGGTGCTCTAACGCGAGCCCTAATAGATACCCTTCACCTCATGTCAACACTGCAATTTAAATCCAACCATTACACTTTACCTAAAGAATGCGTGCAACAACTATTCAAAAAAAATAAAGCAACAGTAAAGAGTTTTTAACACTTTAAGCCAGGCCTATTTAAATGGCGGCCTGACCCTATCCCCCAACCACCAACAGAAAAAACCCAGTTGAAAAACAGTTCTTGCATATGAGTTTCAAAATTCCCACACTGATACTGCACTTGAACGCAACACCATCTTAGCAATATACCCCGTGGACTGGCGCTGCCTATTGGAGCTGCCGTAGTGTGGCGTCTACGTATTCATGTCTATGTTAGCAGTGACCCAGCCCTGCCTGAAGGATTCAGCTGCGAGAAGATGTCACTGACTGGTCAGAAACGCAAAATTGACACGGCAAATAGGCGATTTAATCAAACTTGGATGGAAAAATGTGTTTATTTTGCATACCCGCTATGCTATTATTGTTTATTTTCATTTAGTAGCTGCGATCGAGTTAATGCAGGTTAAAAACCATAAAAATGTTTGTATTACCAGCTCTGCAACTGTTGAATTGATGCAGATCATTAAAACAATAAAAGACGTTGTGCATTGCTGTTATTTTTAGTTGTATTTGTAGTAGTGGTGGAGGTGATAATATCAGTCACAATATTAAAATGTAATATTTAAATGTTGTCAGTAAAATACATAATAAAGATCTGGGTATCCGGCCCAAAGCTGATCCACGATTTTGAAATCTGGCCCAGTAGAGAAAGTCATTGAATAGGCCTGCTTTAAGATATTGCTTTCAAACTGGTTTCAGTGGTTCTTGAGCCAGAAACTTGAGCAACTTTACACTGAACAGCACTCTGTAGCCCTCTGCTGATCAGAAACTACACTTAACAGTTTTGTGGTTTGGGCAGGAACTCTATAGTGCTTACTAGTGATGCACCGATACCGATACTGGAAAAGAGTTAACCGATACCAGTTGCCTGAGAGTGGCTTCACTGGGACTTGTCATTTCTGTTGTAGTTTTCTATATTGACCAATAGGGGGAGCTGCTTCAAACATTGTGAATGAAAGCAGTAACAGGCTCACACCTGAAAATGCAGAGATGATTATTTTCATCAAAAAGAACCTGCTGCTCATGTTTCCCAAATAAGCTTAGTTCAGAATCCACACTATTGCATGCTGACTATAGTTTTTTCATTTAAATGTGGACACTGCAATAGGTTCATAAATGTTATGTTCATGAAAGCTGGAGACAGTGCCAATTAGTTCATTTTGTTTGTAGAAAACTGCAATGATTTCACAGAAAATATTTATTTTTCACCTAGTTTTGTGATCTCTATTAATATATTTTATTTTTTATCTAACTCAAAGTCTTTTCCTGTTGAAAGCAGAGAAGAAAATAAAACCTGTATTCCAATTCATTCATTTTTGTGTGTGGTAGAAGTATCGGTATCGGTAATCGGTATCGGCGAGTACTCAGATCCAAGTATCGGTATCGTATCGGTTTGGAAAAAACTGGTATCGTTGCATCCCTAGTGCTTACCCATCTGGGCCCGTACGGACCGGTTCGGGACCAGCATCTGGTTTCACATCTGGGTCATATGTGCGTTTTCCATTCTGAGGTGACTCTTTTTTTCAGACCTCTTTTCTCGGAGGTCCGGCTGGGACCGAGGTGACACTATGGACTGATTGGCCGGCTGAAATTTACACCTACCGCCTCTGATTGGCGAGTAGGATCAGCCAGTGGGGACTTCCCACATTCAAGATTAATTTTCACTCTGCAGCAGACAGTCAGAGAAGAGAGCAGAGGAGGAGAGCAGTGTGTGTGTGTGTGTGTGTGTGTGTGCGCGCGCGCGCGTGTGTGTGTGTGTGTGTGTGTGTGTGCAGTGGTTATGAGGACACGCACAGCGGTGAGAGAGAACAGGGAGCAAATTACTAAAATAATGTGGTTCAGGGTCTCCAACAGCAACACAGCTCACGCCCGCCTTTGTTCATCTTATTAAAGAGGAGACCACGGACCTTTCCATGCGTCTTTTGCACCGCCCATGTGCTCGGGGATTTCTGCATTTCTGAGAAGTCCGTGTGAACAAGAACCGCCCGTACGAGCCTGAACCGACGCGGACGAGCCCCGACTGTACTCACCAGATGTGTAGGCGGCTCTAGTGGAAGATCTCTATCTGCTTTGTTGTCATAAGGGCCTGTTTATATGCATCAAAACTGTCTTTCTAAAAGGAAAAGATGCATTTCACTGATGAGCTCCACAGAGCACTGGTTCCACAAAGCTGTGCTGCGTTTCTCAGTCAGTTGACTTTTTCTCTTTAATTTGTTTCCATAACAGCGGGCAGCAATGCTTCAAGTTAATTATTGACTTGGTGGTTTCTCTGGTGTGTGTATTCTAATACCGAGTGCAGTTCGATTAAGATTAGACGCAGCATGTGATGACAGCCTTCGCTGCTTCCTGCGCAGTGATTGGATAAAAGCCAATTATTAGTTTCTCTCTCAGAGGAAGCTTTGACTTTTGGGAATCAGTCAAAATGGGAGACATCCCATTCATCTGTAGAACAGGGGAAAAAGATAATCCAATACATTACTATGATAGACATCTTTATACTGTTTAGGAGCATTTGGGCCACATTAATGAAAGGCTACTCTTTGAACCAAATAAAGATTAAACACATAAATAAATCTACAACACAAAAAATGAATATCACTGAAAGAGAAAAGCAAAAGCACTCTGCTAGCGTCTGGATGCACAAGTGAAAGCTGATAATCATGACTTATCGACGGCTTACGCATAGATGGAGTTGTTGAAGACTCTAGAGAGGGCGTAGTTGATGTGGCTGACCATTTGCTCCACCTGGTCCTGGGTCTGTAGTCTCAGAGAGTACGTAGTCTTGTCGGTGTCGATGATTACCTGCAGGAGGCGAAGAACATGTTTTACTCTTTGCACTCGTTTTATTTTCCACGAGTTGAGGAGCATCTCACCTGATGTTCTGGGTAGGTGTTCATCGCTCTGATTTCCAAGAAGTTGAAAGTGACCTCCATCTGCAAACAGCAGAAACACACCACTGAGGTTCTTTTATCCTGTAAGGACGTGTCGATTATTTTATACTCAAGCCTTCCTGTTACTGATCGGTTTCTATCATAAATCTGAAAACCAGACAAAAACATCTAAAAACAGCTCAAACTCAAAATTTCCC
The DNA here is from genome assembly GCA_006937985.1 of Aphyosemion australe. Taxonomy (NCBI): domain Eukaryota; kingdom Metazoa; phylum Chordata; class Actinopteri; order Cyprinodontiformes; family Nothobranchiidae; genus Aphyosemion; species Aphyosemion australe. Next base: position 1,989,703 of record SSNS01000073.1, read on the forward strand.
TCACAGATGATTTTAAACCTCTTCACTTTCATCGTGAGACGGTGATTTCCTGTCCTGATTAGCGGAGTTCACCTGGAGTTTTACTGAAGGTTGGAACAGAGAACCTGATGTTACATCAGATTACCTTTAGACCAAACTACACTTTAGTCATGTGTCCCTGAGCCCAGAAGACCTCCTCTGTTAGTGAATTAGGCTACTGCTGCACTGAAACAACTTAAGACTATTTTTGAACAACTAAAACTTTAGTCTCTCATTATCTTGTTTCCCCAGATAAAAGCACAGCACACATGCTTTTGTGTTGTTCTGAGGTCAAAAGCATCAAAATGAGACTCGTGGGTCTGAGATCACATCCACACCTACAGAGGAGCCCCAACTCTCTGATCAATTAGACGTTGCAGCACCTAAACAAAAACAACAGAATAATTAGGCACCTAATTGTTGTCTGCTTAAATTCCAATCAAAGCATTTTGCCATTCACTCCAATTCACATTCAAAAGTTCTTCATTAATCCCTGAGAGAAATGAGATGTAATTTAAGTTTCTTCAAAGATTTGTTTGGTTCCAACAGAGGAAAGGAGGATCTTCTCAGCATAAAACTATTGATTAATTAGAAAACAGCTTTAATGCAACTCTGTAATAACTGGGAAAAAACAGACTACACTCACGTCTGCAAACAAGCACAAAGAAACACCCTAACTAGACTGAATTTCCTTCATTACATTTATAAAGTTAATGAAGCTATCTTCAGATCTTTTGGTTGTTTTAATGCCATTTCTCTGATTGTTTCACCAGTTTTAATAATTATCAGCTGTTATTTTGTCCTATAATTGTGGAAATGCTTTACTTTTGTTTTTTAGTGAGATTGTTTATGTTGTAAAGCACTTTGTTACCCAGCTGTGTGAAAAGTGCTTCATAAATAAAGCTTAATGATATATTGATTGATAGAAAACATTAGCCTAGAAATCCAGACAGAAAACAGTAAATTGATTTTGCTTTGCAGGTCGGTCTAGTCACGCCCCAGTAGAGCCTCAGCAGGCCCAACCCGTTTGTGCCTGGCCAATCACAGCGCTCTATCGGTCTGGTGGGCCAATCACAGAGCTCTATCCGTCTGGTGGGCCAATCACAGCGCTCTATCGGTCTGGTGGGCCAATCACAGAGCTCTATCCGTCTGGTGGGCCAATCACAGAGCTCTATCGGTCTGGTGGGCCAATCACAGAGCTCTATCCATCTGGTGGGCCAATCACAGAGCTCTATCAGTCTGGTGGGCCAATCACAGCGCTCTATCAGTCTGGTGGGCCAATCACAGCGCTCTATCAGTCTGGTGGGCCAATCACAGCGCTCTATCGGTTTGGTGGGCCAATCACAGCGCTCTATCAGTCTGGTGGGCCAATCACAGAGCTCTATCCGTCTGGTGGGCAGGATGATGTAATGAAGCAAAACAACCAAGATGGCGGCGGCTTGTTTGAAACAGCTTTGGCATCAACTTTGGACTATTTAGACTTGGGCTTTTCTTTGAGTCAAGAGCAGATAGAGGTACTTAAGTCATTTATTTAGAAAAAGGATGTATTTTCATCTTCTTCGACAGTGTATGGCGGACTGCCCCGTTGCCTGACATCCGTATCGGTGAGTATGTCATGTTGATTGTTGTCCTATAGTAATGTGGAGACAGTTTGAAAGACAACCGTAGATTCTGCCCCATGACAGAGCTCACTCTATGGGTCGTGGTCAGATTATATATTCACATTTAGGACTCAACCATAAAATCTACCCACAAGTGCCTCAAAACTAAATAAATAAAAACAAATGTAAACAGATAACATAAAGAATCATTAGCTATCACAATTCAGTGACACTAGACTGCCACTGTAATTTACAGTGACAAGCTTTTTAACTACTGTAAAAACAAATATGCAGTAGATATTTTTACACAGATGTAATCAAGGAGTAATTCATATGACTGGTTTTTGTTCTGTAAACACCAAAGCACCAGAATGACTCAACTCTATCTTTCAGGAACTCATCAAAATGAGCTTTTTTTGTCCTTGATGAGCAAAAACCAACACATTAATACCTTATTATGAATGTCAGGAAACACGTTTGAATCAAACTTTATTTAACTAAAGACTCAAACCTTGACGTGATTGCTCTTATTCACTTTGACCAAATAACAATACACACTTTATTTATTTAATGTCAACTACCTCTCAAGCTCCAAGCCACTTATAATCTTTAGTGTTATTTTCATTGCCACCATCATTCTGTAACACCACCGCCACAGGAATCAACGTTATCTTTCTTTTTCTGGAAAATCTGTTCCTTTTTTCATCTGCAGAATTACCGTGAGATCTCAGCTGGCGAGTAAAAGCCATAAACATCCTCTGAAAGAGTGAAACACTTACCTTGGTGGGCACTTTGACAGCAAAGAGATACAGTCTCCATGTTGCCAGGACCTGAGGGGAGAACACATTTATTTTTTCTGTCATTGAGCAGGAAATGCAAAATGCAAATCACGGCGAAAAATAGCACACGGCAGAAGCGTTGCAATAAAGAGAGCAAATCATGCAGCTGATGGAAATGCCTTGTAAGTCATACAAAACGCTCCGACATTAGCAGCTACTGACAGCATGTTGGAGAATGTGAAGGAGGTGAAAGGATGCGCCTGCGAGGAAACGTCCAAGTTACTGCAGGAACTGCTCCTTGAACTTGGTGAGAAAAGTAGGAGAGAGACGAGAAAACTAGAAACAACAGGAATGTTTTTTAGAAAGAAAAGAGATTTTAAAGTGTCTGGGGTAAATTTGAGAGAAACAGAATTTGAATAAATTAATATTCTGCTGATCCTATTAATCATTTATAATTCTGAAATCCATAATTAGCATACCCCGTGTACGCACTGAGCCTCTCCTCTTAGATGAGCCTTTTTTTATATTGGTCAGACTTTTCTCTTTTTCTGCTACGTTTTAGTGTCTCGATCATCATTGCGTCCTGTCATTCCTCTGAATTCTCTTCATCTTCTTGGATATGTGATCCTTTTCCCAGTCTTTCCTGCCTAATCCCTAATCCCTCCATCTCCCAGTACCACACTGTGTGTCCTGTCCAGTTTGCCCCAACACCTCTCTCCATCCCCTCTCCCAGACTCCCCTGGCTCCTTCCACAATTCAGTTTTTTTATTCTTTTTCTGCTCTGTCGATTTCAATTCCTCAAGGCCTTTCTGTGCTGAATGGCTAATGGCGCCCTGCTGAGAGGCGGCGAGAGGAAGAAAGAAAATGAAACATACAAAGAAGGACGGATAGGACGCCAAAGGAGGACGGAGACACTTGATTTCTCTCCTGATAATGGAGACTTCAGAGTCTCTTCAACTGAACTCCAAGTGAATCCGCGTCACAGATCAGCCCAGTGTCTTAAAAACGTAGCCGCCTCCCACAGAGGAGAGAGGCAAAGTAAAAACGAGATGACACAACCCAAAGCAGAAGAAATAATCCTTACGCTCAGCTGGGGGAGGTGCATTTGGCAGAGCATTGCTACTTCAAATCACAAATCTTTGACAAGTTCTAAATCCAGGAAGCAATGGGACACCTTAAGGCACACGGATGAAAAGCAGAGGAGACATAAACAACTAATTAGAAAGTGAAAGAGAAGCTCTCCAAAGCCCAGCTACCTGACAAAGAGACAGATCAAACAAAGACATCAATAATGCAAACTCTCCAATGGGCCAGTTTGATCCTCGGAGCGGGCTTCATGTGAAGACGTTCTTCTGTCTCGGTGCTGTTTATCATCACTTTCAGCCTGTTTAGGGATTATTAACGGCAGTTAACATACTAAATTACTTCACCACGCAGAAGGATGTAAAATGTCTGAGTGGCTTCAATTCAAAGTTATAATAAACCAGATGAAACTATTTCTGGTAAAAACGTGGGAAAGATCAAGTCTCCTCACAGGGCCTCGATTCTGCATCACTGGAGTTTTGAACGTGTTCAAATGAAGTGTGCAATAAACTTTCTGTCATAATAGCCACATCTTTAGGCATCTAGATCCCGTTTTGAACCCATTTTCATTTGTTTTTAACAACTGAGAAGGTTGAGAGACTAAACTGGGCAACTGGCAAACAAACTAACATGGTAAATGGCCTGTAGCGCATTCTTAGGGTTCTACAACCCCCCAAGGCGCTTCACAACACAATCAGTCATCCACACATTCACATGCTGGTGGTGGTGAGCTACATCGTAGCCACAGCTGCCCTGGGGCGCACTGACAGAGGCGAGGCCTGCTGTACGCTGGCGCCACCAGGCAAGGCGGGTTAAGTGTCTTGCCCAAGGACACAACAGCAGCATTCTCTGGTGTGAGCCGGGATCAAACCTGCAACCTTCCAGTTACTGGACAACCCGCTCTGCCTCCTGAGCTACTTTTTGTCCCAACATAAAGACACAGTATGGGAGAGAGAGACATGAAAAAGTAGGGATCGCAGGAGTTTTAACCAGGGCTGCATTCCATTCCTGCAGGCGTGCATGTTGGTGGTTTTATCAAAAATGCTCCATTCCATACCAATTTATTTATAAAGCACTATTTAAAAATAGCATGGCAGCTAACCAAAGTGCTGCACATAAAAGAGCCAAATGCTCGAACATGTCAACAAAACATAACGAAAACATGAAAATCAGGTAAAATCCATAAAAACAGCACAGATAATCAAGGGTACAGAATGAGGGAGCAGGGAAAAGGTAACAGCACTATTGAAAGTAAAAAAGAACACAGCGAGTGATAAAAACCATTTGAAATGGCACCAAAAAAGCTACAAGATAGTGCAAGGTGTTCCACAATGAGCTACTGACTCATAAAACTAAACAAAGAGAAGTAAAGCCTGTACTGGATTTCATGGAAGGTGTCACGGAGGGAGGCAATGCTGAAAAAGCTCGACTTTCACAAAATGGAACACAGCCACCGGTCCTTTCCCTACTTTTCCAAAGCAAAACGACTTCCCTGAAAAAGGCCAGGGTGGTTATTGTTTGTCTCATGTGACCCGGTCATTTCTGAGCAGCCTCACAAACATCTCAGACTTAATAGTTTCGCCCTTCCAGGACCTGAGGGTGAAGGGTAGCATGACTTCCTTAGGTTTGCTTGAGTTGCTAAAATAGAATAACATTTTTTTAATAATTGTTGTTCAGTTTGTGTTTTAAACAAAAATGTCAACGTCTTTATTTTCACTCATTTCTGAGATGAAACTGAATAAAGGCTTTCTGTCCTGGCAGAAGTCGAGGCGGAGGGGTCTTAGCCTCATGGAACAAAGCCTTCTAATATCTCAGAGTTTATTCTTCACTGAATGCAAGTGGAGCTTATGTCGCAAACCAAATGTGTCAAGACTACTGCCAACACCACTAACCCACCCATACAGGTGAGATTATGTCGTAGATGTATCAACAGCTGCATCTACATCAAATAATCAAATATGTTCTGCCACTAAAAAAAGCTTAAAGTGAGGCAGTTAAACCAAGAAATAATCATCAAGTGGAAGATATACTTCAGAGCAAATGCATGAGCTAACACTGAATGGGGTCATATGGCTGATATCCAGACATTTTCACCTTATTTTCATGCTAAAATGTCACTAATAACATCAGTTGATGCACAAACGTTCTGAAGCTGGATCAGTTTTTAACTCTGAATTTAAATAACTGTTAAACTTTCACTCTGTGCACTGTTCAATGTTAAAGTCAGACACCTAAATAAAGTTCATTTAGAGTATTTATTATGCAGATGTTATCAGTGAACGTAAAAATACATTTAAATTAAATCCTGCAACAGCACCGGGCTGCCCGAGGATGTGCCTGACTTTAAATCGGCTTTATTAAAGTCAAATATCAGCCGATGCTGATGTATAAAAATGGTAAATATTGGCCCGATATATCGGTCTACCCCTACTCTGCAGTTTACTTCACATTACATAGTTAACTTGGCTGACTTACTCTGATAAAGCCCCTGGCTGCACTGGAAACAGCTGCTGCTGTTTGTGCTGCAAAGAACAATAAAGTTTAGTTTAAAATGGTGTGACGGGAAACTGATGATGTTTGCATGAAGCACTCTGAAACTTTAGAAACTGGATTCATTGAATAAGTGAAAACACAACATTCATTCGTCTTTCTCAGGTATTTTACAGCTCACCTTTGGGGGATTTATTCAAGGAGACTCAAACTGAACATTAGAACATTTCACATCTTTGTGTCTCCAACAGTAAGGCTTCTGTTAAACTATAACTTTATTACTCACCTGTTAAACAAATTACCGCAATAGTTTATATACAAGCTGTGACATCACTGAAGATAAATTATTTAGGTCATCAAAGCACGACCAATTCAGTCAACGTTATTGAAGGTCTGTCGCTGATTCAGCAGCATAGCCAGAAAAATGGGTGGGCCAAATAAATGCCACTGAAAATAAATGTATTTGAAAATTCTACTTTTGCTTCAACATACAGGAAAAATGTAAATTTAAATTTTATTCTGTTTAATTTTATTTTATGACGACCTGAAAAGACACACCTCAGAAATAAAACAAATTTACATTTATTTTTTTTCAAGGAAGCCAGTTGGTTGGGTGGCCCTGGCCCACCCAGGGCCACCCATAGCCATGCCCCTGCTATGATTTACCTGAAACTTTAAACATGTTCAAAAGCTTTGCAAGACAATTTTACCCTTATGATAATTATTATTGGGCACGTTTAACCGGTCTGGAACTCTTCTCAAAACTACTGCGAGTTTGAAAAATGTGAGACAATATTTGGAGGTGCAATTTGCAGCCTAATTAGGAACAACAGACTAAATTGCATAAAGAAATTTTGTACAGAATTTTGTCATTTATCTGCAACGACATCATTCACCCATGTGACGCTGCTTTTTGGTTTTCTCAAAAGTGCCTGAATAACCTTGTGGGTGGGATTCCAAAGGATTATTTGGATATTTTCTTGCAAATGTTGAATTTTTTTTTTTTCATTGTATTTAAATGTCTAAAATGTCCATATTTGTCTGTAAAATTGAAAAAATTAAATATTTTCAGCTGACATTTTCCACGAATTTAAAGAATATCGGTCCTAAAACACATGAGATACTGGTCAATATGAAAGTTATGACTTCTGTAACTTCGATGGGTTCTGTGACTATTCTTAAATAGAGCACTACAGCTAAGTTACTCATGTGCACACACACACACACACACAGCTGATGCACAAGTTATCTCAAAACAAGCAAAACATAAATCATTAAGCCAAAAGCAGGACATGTATACAGTTATTAATATTAATTAGTACAATTAGCTGAAGCTTAACTCAAGTCCCGACAGTCAGAATTGAAATATTTGGCTTTCTCGTTGCACCCTCTAGAGTTTAGCCCAAAGCTCTCTCTTCTACAAGATGAGACGGTCAGTTTCTTTGGTGGGGTCAGACAAGCAGTCAGCAGGTGACAATCTGAAGAAGTGATGAAGACACGACAGGAGAAATGACTGGAATGTAGAGACAACAGGATGAGAGGTACAGAGGTACAGAGGTGCCCTTGCTGCGATCGCACGGCGTCAGAAGTTCTAGTTCAAAGAGCTGGCCCGCCCCCCTGCCAGCCGGCCCCTGGAGCAACACTGCAAGAGCGCGGTGGGAGTGGTGTCATTCAGGAGGAGAGTGTGTGTGTGTGTGTGTGTGTGTGTGTGTGTGTGTGTGTGTGTGTGTGTGTGTGTGTGTGTGTGTGTGGTGCACGCACAAGAACAACAAATGTATCTCTCCACATGTGAGTTTGCACACATGCATGAGCGAGGGCAGAGGGCGGGGGCTTATATTAATCATAAGCTGTCAGGCTCTGGGTCTTGCACTTCAAACGAGATGGTGCAAATCAAAGTGTGTCTCTGGGTCATGTGTGTATTTGTGTGTGTGTTGCAGAAATGCCTCTGAGGAAGTGAGCAGGGAATCTGTGCCAGACTTGGTCACCAGCTGTACTTTTGGCCCCGGACACAAGGGCGTTTTAGAACAGACAAAAGTCAAGAGCACAAACATCAGAGATGCTGACAAACATGCTAACACATCACACATAAGCATGTGCAATGCAAAAGCCTGGCTAAGCTGGCTTTGGCTTCATTCACAGAGTCCGCCACCATAAACTCAGCTTTGTGAGAGCACAACCGCGGGCATCAGCTTACGAGCGTGCATCTATTACAACGATGTTCTGCTGCAGGTTGGGCTGCAGGAGTGGACTTGAGAGTGAGGGAACAAGGGAGGTGTGTGTGTGTGCATGCATGTGTGCGTGTGTGTGGGGGGGGGGTAAATGATAGAAAAATAGTGCAAAGCAAGAGAAAACGCACACAGAGTTATCTTAGAAAGAGTAAGTCCCAAACCAAAGAGTGGCTGAACAAGCATGCTGAAACGTCTAAAACAGAGGGGGGTTGTGGTGAGGTAAGTAAGCTAATAAAAAAGTCAGGATGAGTTGCAAAAACAAAGGAATTGTGTGTCAGAGACCTTAAACAGATAAAAGAGAAGGAAACAGGAGGAATGAGGATATGGAGATGATAAAAAACGAGGATGGAGAGAAGTTCTAAAGGAGCCAAAAATACTTTGAGCTGCCGCTCAGCCCCGACAATACACGCTTTCACACTCGTTCACACTTCTCCTCCCTCTGATGGGAAAAGAGAAGGTCAGCAGTCACACTTCACAGCCTCTCAGCCATAGGCTACCAACATGTGTTATGATAATCAAAGGAAAGCTCAGTCCTAATTACGGCGCAGAGCCATCACCACGCTCCATCAGATGGTAAATCTAGACGCTCGCAGAGAAAATGACTCCATATTGACGATATCGCAGGGAAAGAGACATGAAAAGAAAGTCATGGCTGATGCTGCAGTAATGCTTGCTATTACACAAGCTTATTATGCGTCTGACAGAATGCAAAACTCTGCCCCGAGCCCGGGCCGTCTCTGCTTCACCGCTTTGTACTCGGAGCCCAACGCTCAGACTCGGTTTCACCACAATAAGTTATGTAATTCAGTGAAGGCAGCTTGGTTTTAGGTTGTTTACTATCATGGCTAAATTTATAGCATCAAATTCTCTCTACCAACATTTCCTTTAGAAGGCAGATGTGATCAAGTTTTCTTTAACTGACATGACTTGCTTAGTTATGCGGTCTGAATTGGTTGCAACACAGAAAAAAAGTGCCGCACTTCAATGTCCTGAAAGACAGAACCGTGTTTTCTGCTCAGAAACCAGCTCCAATGAGTCGTACCGGCAAGCAGAATCGGGTTAGAATTAAACTAAGCACGGTAATCATAACAAATGTTGGTCATTGGCAAGCTGCAGGCTAACATTTAAAACAATAATTACCGAAGGCGAGGGTGACAGAGGGGTTCAGTGCATCCCCTGCTGAGAATGCAGCATCAGATAAAACCAGACAAACTCTGTATGGTCAGGATTTGGGTGATTTGGCTGCAGTTTGTTAAAGTTAAAGTCCCAAGTCTTCATCACACACTGGTGAAATTACATCTCTGACCCATCCCCGTGGTGGGGAGCGGTGAGCTGCAGCTGTGGCCGCGCTCGGGAACTATTTGGTGGTTTAACCCCCCAATCCAACCCCTTAGTGCTGAGTGTCAAGCGAGGAGGCATTGGGTCCCATTTTTTCAAAGTCTTTGGTATGACCCGACCGGGAATCGAACCCTGATCTCCCAGTCCCGGGGCGGACACTCAAACTGTCACCTCCCGTCAAAACCACATTGCTCCTCCTGAATCCGAGGTTCAACTATCTGACAAAACCCCTGAATTGATTTCACCAGGGAGGCTCAGGAGTGCGATCACCCCCGTAGACTATTTAAACCTACACAATAAAAACTATAGTTGATACCATCTTAAACTACAGTAATCGCATCCTTATCAAGCAACATGATGTCATAAACAATATCACTACTGAGAGCTCTAATTCAGACAAAACACTTTCCCAAACAACTACCTTGTTCTTGTGACCGTCCCAACGATGACTCACAAAACAAAGGGCAAAACCTGAAGTCCCACCCATCAGAACTAAAACAAGCCTTTGAGAGAAGAGTTCAAACAAGAACGAAAGCCCAGTCGCCTTACAGAAGAAAACGATTTGAGGCTCATCATGTCCGGATGGCTGATTATCCTCTTTCCACACAAGTCGTTAATACCTTGGACACGTGCTCATGTCTTCGTTCAGTAATGTCCATGACTGGAACAAATAAATAAATAAACCATGAGGGAGACAAAGAATATGAACCATTAGTTTAAGATTCCACCAGATGAGCCAAGCGTTCTCCAGCCACAACAACAACAAACAGGAACCTGCCGCAGGAGGAACATTTGCTTCTAACGCTTTTTTGTATGTTGGTTCTTTTTTTAAAAATGCTCTTTGGATTTTAGTGAGCTGAACATAATTAAAGACAAGTGGAAGTAAAACTCAAGAATAGAAAGAGGCAACGTGCTTTTGTTCTCAGAGGAACGTCAACCTAAGTGCTGCGTTTACGCTCCTCACCAGCATCTAGATGTTCAGAGACGATCAACGCTCCAGGTGGACAGAGTCAGGGAGCTGAAGTTATGACATACGTTAGTGATCAAACACATTTTATGTTGTCTTAGCTTAGATGACTTACAGGACAGATTTTAAAGGAGTAATACGTAAGAATTCTACAGTGAAATAATCACAAAACCGTCTAATATCTGGGACATGTGAGCCTTGTCTGGTGAAGGCACAGTCCTCCTGCATCACTAACTTCCACCCGTATAAGATGTTACTCTCTATAGCCTTTTTATAAAGCAACGCCGTCAATTTGCCACAACGCCGAGGCGGCATCTGGGAGCCTACGGTCGTTAAAGAGCTCAGACCATGGCGGTAATGTTGCGCAATCATGTCTGTTTTATAAAAGATTACGCGATGGCAGCATAAAGGAGGTATGGGGGCGGTCTCTGCACTGTCGTGGACTTCCGTTTATCTTGAACATAACTTGTTTTTTATTGCGATCAAAGCCACGCTCCTTACGTTTTTTTTTCACAAGCAGCTCCTACAGGTGTGTGTGCTCCACCATCCATGTGAGCTGTCAGATGATCTGAGCTGCAGATCTAATGGAGAGAAGCTCCCGGAGCACCGCATCGCTCCAGTTTATCATCTCAACTGGTTCTGTTTACAAAACGAAACTTGAGCGCGTGTTTACTTTCATTTTTAACATAGTTCCCAGCCGGAGCGCAGCATTAATTCATCACGTGGTCATGACACCTCCCTCTGTTGCACCGAGGCTTAATGTGCGTTTATAAGACCGGCGAAGCCGCAATATTACCGCCATATTACTACAGGGTTCTTACACTTTTTCCACTGACAAATTCAAGCACTTTTCAAGCATTTTCATGGTACATTTTCAAACTTTTCAAGCACCACACGGCAAAGACGAAACACTACATTAGGACTCAAGAGGCCAGTTTCACCTCACCATCATATGAATTTATTACTGTTATATAATAGAGATGATCTTATCCGATCACAGGATCGAAAATCAGGCCTGATCACGTGATTTTAAATTACTGGAATCAGATGAAAAAGATTAGCTATAACCTTATAAAGCAACTAGCGTGACCTTAATTTATCCTCAGATAGAAATTTTAAAACAAAATGACAATGGCTTAGTTTTAATTTGAACCTGCCTGCTTTTAGTTCTAGTCTGTTACCTTAAAACCAAACACGCTGCTCTCCCAGTTCACAGCAGCAACTTGGACAAAAACACACAGCCATCTGACACTCAAGATACACTAAAAGACAAAGAGAAACTGTCTACTGACAGCAGAAACACAGCCAAGATAGCCATATATTAATCACACTGGATGACACTCTGGTTGCAAACGTTGGTTTTTGCAGTCTCCTAGAGCCACGGTATGAGCCGTGTTGTGCAGGGAAGAGCGAGCCTCAACATGGGTGCAGTCATAGTAATGCTTATTGCAAAACACTGCCACATACTACAGTATTTAAACAATTTGAATTATGAGCAATGAGGCTATTATCAAACATATTCCTAATATTAACACATTTCTTATCAATGTTCTTCCTGACAGAGTGATGGTTTTTGGCAGCTAATCTGAGGAAATGACATGAAAACAGGAAGTTGAGCCCTGTTAAAAGACAAATTTCTGTTACTGTTTGGTTTCAGACAAATAAAGTATTCTATTATATTCCAAGTTACAAACAAATAAATCTGAAAGGACAACTTGGATGTTTTCTACTTTCTTCTTATTAACTGAATGCCTTGCTGGTTTGTTGGATTGGGACTTGGTATCAAAATCCTATGACACGGATCAGGGGCAAAAAAATGTGATCAGAACATAATTATAAATATTATCTTGTAATATTCCACAAAGCAGGGACAAAGTAAATAAAAACATCACATTTTACATTTTGAAATGTGTCTAACGTCACATTTTGCTCCTACTTTTGCAGCTCTTATAGAAGCTATGTTTTAAATCCTGCTCCTGCTAAATTTCTTAGCCACCCATTACTGAAATATCTGATCACAACCCTTCCTCCATCTGCAGACCCATTAATTGATTAAAATAAATAATTATACTTGATGAACAAATAGGTTTTAGGAATTGTATTTCTGCTAATAAAAATACCTGTTGATATATTTAGTTTCAATTGTGACTAGTAAGAATATGACCTGGACTAGGATTAATTATATTGTTTCTATGTAAAATAGGAATTACTAGCTGTTGATTAAATGATAAAATGGCTTGCCACGCGAACTCGGGTCTGCTTTCTCAGCCAAACACGGTCCATGCTTCTGCTCACAAATAGATGCCATGAACGGTGCTTTATTTACATGTTTAGTGACAAATCTGAACACACGTGTTACAGTTAGCTCTGCTGCTGTTTACTTTCCCCAGATGCAGCCAAAACTTTGATTTTTTTCGGTATTTTATTAGTTCGTAAACTCAGAGGTGCGTTGTATGTGAATGAGAGCAGCCGACATCTGACGTGGGCTAGCTGCAGCAGGAGGAGCGGGGCTTTGCGGCTCATAACAGACTTTTTAGCACCGTAAAAGATATTTCTTACCATTTCTTTTTGGTACCCTGCTCTACTCCAGTCTTGGTTTCATAACTAATTATCACAGAAAGACCCGCTGGATCCCAGACCCAAAGCAGAGCTCTCACACACGCGACTAGCATAAAAGTCTCATCGGTAAAGTAGGTCTACTTCATAGCGAAGCCAGCGTAAACCGCCGGTCCAGCGGCTGGTCTCTATAGTAGGAGGAGCCTGCTGCTAACAGACCGGTGTGACAGAAAGGAGCGGACCCTCTCAGAGCAGCCGCAGCCGTCTTTACTAAAGGCGAAATAATCGCTCTCTAGTTTGTAACGTTAACAAAGATAACAAATTGAGTTTTTTCATCAAACTAACTTGGGTGATCTTATAAACAAAACTGTACAGTTTGTTTTTCAAGCATTTTCCAGGACTCAATACAAAAATTAAGCACTTTCCATACCTTGAAAACACGTTATTGAAATTCAAGCACTTTCAAGGATTTCAAGCACCCGTACGAACCCTGTACTATCAAGCATGGCGGCATGAATGCCGCATAATTCCCGCAACATGATGCCGCCATGGCGCGTTCATAAGACACACGTTGCGGTGTGTTTTATAAAAAGTAGTGTATCACTAACGTCGGGTGAAAATCACCTGAATGCGTGCCTGTTGTAAAATCCATAGATGATAGGAGGGAAACAAGCATCCCATTAATGACATCAGTGAGCAACCTGAAGCTACCCAAGGACCCATGCAACTCAGACAGCAGCAGCACAATGAAAATCACAAGAATCACGTTAGTGTTCCAGGGTTAAAGGTGTTATAGAGCTCCAAACGTCTTATTCTGTTCAACACAGCTCCAACAGGAAGTAATGGCAGCCATGTCACAAGTTTAAAGCATGCTTGAGTAGAGGCTGACTGGACTTGGAGTAGCTTTAAAAAACTAATCAGTGCTGATTCATCTGAAAAACAGATTTTCTGCCCAGATGTGTTTCTCCTGCAAAAACTGCAAACATGTTTGGAAAAGGGATCTGCTCTGTATCCGTTCTGCTGGAGTAACTGTACTGAAGACGACACTATTAGCCTGTTGAAGAGCTGCTTCAGCTACCCAGCAGGCAGGGAGAGTCTCCAGAGACGCTGTTTAAAGGCCTTAATGTTATGTACTTTTTTCTGAGGATTCACTTTTCTTGTTGTCTCAGTCTTCCATCTGTGCACACCTGGACTCTGCAGAACGGATCCAGGTTGTCAGGAGAAAACCGTCGTCCTCCAACCAGATGGCGAACAGCTCCTTGATCTCTGAGTCAGACATCTTTGGTTTGTTCAAGTTGCTTTTGGGTGATTTGGCTGCAGTTTGTCACCTCCCACACTTCAGAATTCCTCGTGTAGCTACTTCATATGTCAGCATGTCAAAATCTGTTTAATAACACGTCAGCTCTCACTCTGCATATGTGCAGAGTCTCACGTATTCCTAGTAAATTTGGCTGCAATTAAAAAATCATCTAGGTTGTTCCAAACTAATTTTAGACATTTTTTAAATCTTCGAGCCGCCTAACTCTGATTTCTAATGTTTTTAATTATAAAAAGCAAATAAAATCAGAGGAGGAACAGGGTTTGTTATTGATTTTGATCGAGTTAAGAAGAAAAAAACATTTGTTGTTTTCAAACTCCATCAATCTTTTGGGATTCAGGGATGACAAAATAAAAGCACGCTTGTAGAAGAATATATATAATTATTTGGACTAGAAATTAAAATGATGTTAACAGATCAGCCCTAGTCAGAGGTCAGAGGTCATTTTTAGTTGCCTGAAAAGCATCTTTTAATTCCGGTTTAACTGACTGGCATAAATGTAAAACACTGACGAGGTGATCCCATCTTCAGTTCTCCTTCACGTCGCGTTTTAATGCTTTTCTTCATTAAGCATCTTTCACACTGATGTGCATAATGGCTCGGGCTGAGGTATTTTATTTATCCCTCTCTAAGAAATAACCCTGCATGAAAAGAAGGAGGCTTGCTGTTTAGAGTCTGCTGACTTCAGGTATGTTACGAGAAAATTCTGTTGACAACCCAGTTCTACAGAGCAGGCTGGACAAGTATTAGAAAAGGAAAATAAATCTCATTGGAGCCACTTTAATGCCTCAGGGCTGATACCGAGTGTTCCTCCTACACCATCCTCAGAACCACGGAGATACTTGATCTCCAACACAAAGACCTGGTGTGGTTTAGAAAGAACAAAAGAACAGAGCAACCTCCAAAAGCTGTAAAATGACGTTAATGTAAAGACACGGAGCAAAAATACACAAGCAAAGCCTAAATTAGTGGTGAAGGAGGAAACAAGCTACATAAAATGTTTTATTTGATTAAGACGATGATCCCAGTAATGTTTAACTTTATTATTTAAAATAACCCATTCGTCAGTAAGACAGGGACTAAAATG
The DNA here is from genome assembly GCA_006937985.1 of Aphyosemion australe. NCBI lineage: Eukaryota > Metazoa > Chordata > Actinopteri > Cyprinodontiformes > Nothobranchiidae > Aphyosemion > Aphyosemion australe. The sequence goes on from SSNS01000073.1 coordinate 2,005,168, forward strand.
TGCTCTAAAATGTTCAACCAACACATCAAAAGGTTAAAGATGTTAATAAATCACAACTAAAGAAGAAGAAGTATGTCAGAATGAAATTTGAGCACAGAATAGCAAATTAAACTTCAGACACACGATAACCCCCGCATTAGGGTGGGATGCCCTTTGTGCTGGACGCTGGTCATTTTAAATCCAAACATCCAATTTAGATTTCCACTTTTGTTTTTACCAAGTCACATAATTATTTTTCCACAATAATATTTTTTGTGGGAAGAAACATTTTGCAGAAATTCAATATAAAAATATTTCACTGTTATCACTGAGAAAATTAATGTTGTTTATTTTATTAATTTAGTTTTAAGTATTCTGAAAATAATGTGTTTTTAATTTCCCAGTCTTGGCTAAAGGACGAAAAAAGATAAGACAAGAAAAAAGATATCAATAAAAAGTTAATTTCCTCCCTGTTTAATTATATTTTTGCCATGCTGCATCTTTTTTATTTTATTCAGAATATTTTTTATTATAAATTGAGGTATAACCAAAGGACTCTATCTCACTTTCATAAAAGAACATTCACCCAATAAAACGCGAGTAAATATTGAACTTTTAATTGGTTTAAGCGGGGAGGGTCCATAAAATGTAAATGATTTATGTACAAGAGGGGAACTTTAAAAGCAATTCAATGCCATAAATCATCATTACACATTACACCCACCACCAATCTCAGAGATTACAGTGCTGCTGTAAACATCCGTCACATCCAGAGCTCTGTCGACCTCGGTTCTACTGGAGCAGGTCCTTCAGCTAACCGTAGGACTTAAGCAGGAAAGAGCAGCCGAGTGCGTCCACGACTGTCAAACAGTGGTGCTCTGAGACGCTAATGGGCCCGTTGTTTGTGATAGCACGAAAACCGCAGAGTCAACAGAGGATGAAACGGTGCAACCGATCAAGAAAAATAAGTGGCGGAAGAGCCAAATCGGCAACTGGGGCATCACAACGCATCTTCAGCCCACCCCCCACTCCATCCTTCATTCACTCTCCTCCAGTGAGATGCCCTCCCCTCTTCCTCCATCATATTCATGCACCTCTCTCCACCGCCACCCCCCACCCTTTGAAGATGCTTTGTTTTCTCAGTTGCTTCTAATCTTCAAATAGAGTGATCTAATAATGGCCGCAAGAGTGTGTGCGCAGGCAAGTTTGGTCTGCATGGAAACCCTCCTGCACGTGTCAGCTAGTGTGTGTGTGTGTGTGTGTGTGTGTGTGTGTGTGTGTGTGTGTGTGTGTGTGTGTGTGTGTGTGTGTGTGTGTGTGTGTGTGTGTGTGTGTGTGTGTGTGACACAAACACGAGCACGCTGATGCTCCCCAGCATGTTGCCCTGGGTGCTGTTTGGATGTCACGCCGAGGCCCTCCCAGTGCCTGTCTGAGCTGGGTGCTGGGGGAGATGGACTTACAAGTGTGTGTGTGTGTGTGTGTGCGTGTGTGTGTGTGTGACTGTGTGTCGTGATTTGATGGCTGGTACAGTCAACACACACAGACAGCTGGATGCAAACAGTCTCTGGAAGGAAAAAGGCGAGTATAGGAAGGAGAAAGATAATGTAGAACAAAGACCTCTCTGTAAATATAAATTGATACAAACTAGAGAAATGAGGATAAAAGCTAAATTCTTGTACCAGTTTGACCTTCTCAATCTATATCAGAATGTAGCATCCACATAGAAAGATAAAGGAAAATGACAGCCCGGTCATATCCAGCAGGGCTTACAGAGAAATTATTTCAGATGAAATCTTCTCCATACGACAGCGATCAAATCCTTCTCTACTTTCTCCACGCGTGACATTTTCTGCACAACCCAGATAGAGTCAAACAATCTATTTAACAGCCCATCTTTTCACCCTTCATACATCCAGACAAATGCATTCATTAGAGTGAAAAGATTACCTTTTAAAAACAGGGGAGGAGACCTTGACTATGCACTCGAATGAATGCAGAGACATCTATATCCAGAGCTCCTTCCCTTCCCTTGAAAGAACTTGGGAGCTGTTGCAGCAAAAGCAGCCAAAGCCTATTTGGATTGTATGAAAAAAAAAACTTGCAAGGCAAAGGCCTAATTGAATTGCTTCTGATGGAAAGAGGAGCTCAATACGCTTTTACAGGTTTCAGTGAAGATGGAGGGAAGAGGGGAAGGGCATGAAGGGGAGAGGCAGAGAAAGTGAGAGGCAACCGGCGAGGAGGTGGAGGGATGGAGGGGAGGTGGGGTGACAGGGTGGAGAATAATTGAGATAGACAGATAAGGTGGGAGGGAGGATGGAAACAAAGGGATGACAAAAACAAGGGAAGGAGGTTTATGCCTATGAAGAAATATGGAGGACATGAGTTCAGTGGAAACGTACCGGTTTGTGTTTCTGGTCGTCTGCTCAGACCTGTGAGCTCAGACCTGTGAGCTCAGACCTGTGAGCCCGGACCTGTGAGCCCGGACCTGTGAGCTCAGACCTGTGAGCTCAGACCTGTGAGCTCAGACCTGTGAGCTCAGACCTGTGAGCCCGGACCTGTGAGCCCGGACCTGTGAGCTCAGACCTGTGAGCTCGGACCTGTGAGCTCAGACCTGTGAGCTCAGACCTGTGAGCTCAGACCTGTGAGCCCGGACCTGTGAGCCCGGACCTGTGAGCTCAGACCTGTGAGCTCAGACCTGTGAGCCCAGACCTGTGAGCCCGGACCTGTGAGCCCGGACCTGTGAGCTCAGACCTGTTAGCTCAGACCTGTGAGCTCAGACCTGTGAGCTCAGACCTGTTAGCTCAGACCTGTGAGCCCGGACCTGTGAGCCCGGACCTGTGAGCTCAGACCTGTTAGCTCAGACCTGTGAGCTCAGACCTGTGAGCTCAGACCTGTGAGCCCGGACCTGTGAGCTCAAACCTGTTAGCTCAGACCTGTTAGCTCAGACCTGTTAGCTCAGACCTGTGCAATGTGATGCCGCGTGAGTAACTCGGTAGATCGGTCGCTGACTAATTGTCAGTTTCTCAATAACAGCTTTGGCCTTGGCTCCCTTCAACACATCGCTGGCTGCCCACAAACCCTCTGGCATGCACTCATCTACACACACACACACACACACACACACACACACACACACACACACACAGGCTTATTCTTCAGCAAGTAGAAAAACAAACACAGGCCCTGTATGTACAGTGTTAGAGCTCTCTCTCACACACGCACACACACACACTCACACACGCACACACACACACACACACACACACACTAGCCTGTGGCATTAAGGCCATCCTGCCACATCTAATAAACTCTGAGGATGGACTCAGTAGGCCATGGCACCGTGTTCACTCCGCTCTGCTTAGACAGCATCTGTCCCAACCCTGATTTCCAGCGCGTCTGTTGTATGTCTTAGAAAGCATAATCTGTGACTCCTTCAATTTGTTGCAATTTGCCCCCCGGAGAGCTTTTCTAGCTGCTCACGCCACAGCACACCTTAAACTCACGTTCACTTTAACTACCGGCGTAGCTCCCGAGTGACCTGGCGTGACACAGAAGGAGCGAAAGGGGGGTGGGGGGGTAGGCAGAAATCGGCGGCGCTCACCAGAATTCTGTCCTCAGACTTGCCGCTCCGGGTCTCCTGCTTGATGGCTCGCACAAACTTAATGGCCTGTTTGTCCAACACCTTCCTGATGCTCTCTGGGAAGAAAAGCGAGGCCAAAAGTATAAAAGAAGGGTTAATTAAAACGTGTTCCAGAAGCAGCTCTGGTTTAATTAGTGAACAAAAAACAGTAAATAAAAGAATTCAAAGGTCCAAATAAAAGCATCTACCTGACCACATAGGGAAAAAAGTACTGGAGAGAAACGTTATGAGTTTTTACATTAAGGCTCTTATTTGTCACAGCATGCTCTGACTTAACTGGGTCATTTATATAAAGCATGATGGGATCAGATTGAACTGTTTCACAAAGCTTTATTATTAGCCTAGAAATCCAGACAGCAGTCGCTGAAGCAAAACGCACGTCGGTTTAGCCACGCTTTACAGGGACCTCAGCAGCCCTGTGGCCTGAGCAGTATTGTGTTATGCCAATCACAATGGTGGGCCAATCACAGAGCTCTATAGGTTTGGTGGGCCAATCACAGAGCTCTATAGGTTTGATGGGCCAATCACAGAGCTCTATAGGTTTGGTGGGCCAATCACAGAGCTCTATAGGTTTGGTGGGCCAATCACAGAGCTCTATAGGTTTGATGGGCCAATCACAGAGCTCTATAGGTTTGGTGGGCCAATCACAGAGCTCTATAGGTTTGATGGGCCAATCACAGAGCTCTATAGGTTTGATAGGCCAATCACAGAGCTCTATCGGTTTGATAGGCCAATCACAGAGCTCTATAGGTTTGATAGGCCAATCACAGAGCTCTATCGGTTTGATAGGCCAATCACAGAGCTCTATAGGTTTGATGGGCCAATCACAGAGCTCTATAGGTTTGGTGGGCCAATCACAGAGCTCTATAGGTTTGATGGGCCAATCACAGAGCTCTATAGGTTTGATAGGCCAATCACAGAGCTCTATAGGTTTGATAGGCCAATCACAGAGCTCTATAGGTTTGATAGGCCAATCACAGAGCTCTATCGGTTTGATAGGCCAATCACAGAGCTCTATAGGTTTGATAGGCCAATCACAGAGCTCTATCGGTTTGGTGGGCCAATCACAGAGCTCTATAGGTTTGGTGGGCCAATCACAGAGCTCTATAGGTTTGATGGGCCAATCACACAGCTCTATAGGTTTGGTAGGTGGGATGTTACTGCAACTGAGCGACGGCTCATTTGAAACGGCTTTGGCATCAACTTTGGACTATTCAGACTTGGGCTTTTCTTTGAGTCAAGAGCAGGTAGAGGTACTTAAGTAGCCTGGCAAGCCATCCTATATATGTGAATATAGAGTCTGGCCACGATCCATTGACGGCTCTCAGTTATGTGACGGGATCTCCAGTTGTCTTTCAAATCGTCTCTGCATGCTATTGGACAACGAAACAATGTGACATAGTCCCCACCATAGATGTCAGTCAATGGGGCAGTCCACCATTACATCGTGGAAGAAAACAAAAAATAGTCCAAATAGTCAACTAAATAGTCCAAATTTGATGCCAAAGCTGTTTCAAACAAGCCGTCGCCATCTTAGATTCACTCGGTTGCAGTAAAATCCCACCCACCTGACTGATAGAGTGCTGTGATTGGCCAGCCACAACACTGGCTGGGGCTGTGGAGATTCCAATAGAGTAGGGCTGGGCGATAAATCGAAAATTTATCGTTATCAAAATTTCTGAGTCTAACCGATACAATTTTTCCCTTGTCAATAAATTTGGTAATAAAAAAATGAAAAGATGTGTGTAGGTTGGAGATGTTCATGTCCCTTTAAGAAGCTGTACCACCTTGAGTCACATGACAACGTGGCCCAACGTAATACACGTGACATCTAGTGGACAACTTTAGTTTTTGCGCATTCATGTAGTTATCGTCCATTTATCGTTATCGAGGTGAACTCCTCAATATACCGTGATATAGGGGTGGGCGATATGGAAAAAAAATAATATCACGATTTATTTTTTGCAAAATCACGATCTCGATTTTATCACGATTTTTTCCATTTCGACAATTCATACATTTTGGAAGTTATTTACCAATAAAATAGATACATTTAAAAGCATACCCCTTCACAGAAAATATGATAGAATATTTCAGACAGGGTACTGTTTGAACACTTGTTTTAATTTAGGTAAGAAAAATAGCTAATTTGTTCTATTACAATAAACATGATCAAACAAAAAATACCTTCCATTTAAAAATCCATAATGGGTTCATATATTAGCTTTTAATGTCTTTGGAGTAGCTTTAGAGTTAAATATTTATGCCACAGTTCCAGGGCTTAGTTTATTTATTTGTTTGAACAAATAAGTTCAGAAATGTTGGAGAATGGACCAAGTTCTGTTTAATGGCATGTCTCAAATGTCCCACAGGCACTTTTATTTATTATATATTTATGATTAATGAAAAATAATTTAACTTCTATTTAGAGGTGGCTCATAGCCTATCATCCAAAATATATTAGTAATTATTTCTTGTCCAGAGAAAAAAATCTTTCTAAATTCATGATGTGTTTGCATTTGCATCCACTACCAGAGGCGCTCATTGCCTTTTTGGACTTGCTGCTCCCGTAGATGTTTCCTACGAGGGAGGGGTTTGGCCCGTCTCTTCACAGGATAAACAAACTCCGGTGGCAGCCACGGTAAAAAGGCTCGCTAAAATACGAACGAACGTCCCCAAATAATAAAAGACACGAAGCCAAATGCAAAGTTTAGAGCAGAACATTGACCCAGAGGTTTCCTGATTGAGCAGACGCATGAGAATGTGATTAGCGCTTAGAGACGGAGCAAGCTAGCGGCTAGTGCTAGTGGCTAGCGCTACAATCGATTATGGCGTGCTTCTTCAACTATTCATAATTGTGTGTCATCATCTTAATGCATCGATTAGATTATTCTCCTCATCTCTACCGAGCACCCCAGCTAAACAAACCAACACGCTGCCTAAAGTTATGATTGGTTTATCGGTGTGTCTGTCGTGCCGACACAGAAGCAGACGACTAGCAAATGGCGTGACTCGGCTGAGAAAAAAAACAAAACAAATGTGTGCCGCGTTCAGAAATAATGGCATAAACGGGTGATAGAATGCAAATACACGGTTCTACGATCTCCGAGCTTTGGTAGATCGTCATTACATTAAAATTCTTAACGATCTTATATCGTGAAATCGCACGGCCCTACCGTGATATTGATTTTAGGCTATATCACCCCATCCCTATGGAGCGTGGCTAGACCGACATGCAAAGCAAAATTATTTTGCATTGGAAAACGACAGTCTAGATTCTAGGCTAGTACTTAAGCCTTTTCTTGAAAAAGATGATGTATTTGCGTTTTCTTCTACAGTATATGGTGGACTGCCTCATTGACTGACATCCATAGCAGTGAGTAGTCACGTTGCTGGTTGTCCAATAGCATGTGGAGACAGTTTGAAAGACAGCAGTAGATTCCGCCCCATGACTGAGCTCTGCCTATTGTCTTGGCCAGACTATATATTCACACAGGATGGCTTGCCAGAGTACTTTATTATACCTTTGTGGCTAAAGTTCATGTCTAGCATTAAAGTTTCAGACTAAAACCATCTGATGTTAAAAAATGATTGAATTGCCTTATTGCTTATTGCCTTATTGGTCAAAGCCGGTCTGTTATGTATGTGTTGTTAATGATTCTCAGCTGCTAGCATGTCACATTTTAGCTCAGCATCTGTGAAATTGAGTTAGAGACATTTTCTGTTTGCCGTCTTGAATCAGGTATGTACGTCCTACGTAGACGTTCTGAGAGGTTAATTAAAATCCATCCAGTGGTTTAGAAGAAAGATTGCTTACGGGTTAACTCCAACAGTTAATGTGAATGAGGATGTTTCAAGTTTTAGCTCAATATCTGTAAAATCCTCTCAGTTACACCAATTTTCAGTTTGCAATTTTTGATTGCTTGTGGAACCAGATTGATGCCAAAATATAATCAGTTGTAGACGTACATCCTGTGGGTTATGACAAAAACACACGCAGGGTGGGAGATATCTACGTTTAAATGATTCTGATCTCCTCTTTAACAATGTAAGTTATATTTTTAATGAATAGAAAAGCTGAAGAAAAGAATATTGTATTACGGGGCTGCCGTAGAGCACGATCTGATTCAGTCACTGGTGACAGCACTCTCATATGTTAGTTCAGCTTGGGCCCTGACTGTTATACGATATGTTGGTGCTTTAGGATGCTTTAGATGACGGAGCTGTGGAATAACATTACATCACCGTAGATCTGTTTCATCACGATTTGGGAGTTTTGCACTGAGATTCGTTCTTCATGAGTGGATAAAAAAACCTGCTGTATTAAGAAAAAGCTATGTGAGAACATAGGAGACAGTTTGGGGAAAATAGACAGCAAATCTGTCAGAATATGGACAAAATCTACACCGTGTGTGATGCCTTTTCTGTTTCTGTTGGATTTTTTTTTACCAGGTACCGTGAGCTGAACATTAAAGCATTGAAGTTGGATTTAGGACACCAGCAGGTGACAGAACCGATTCAACACACTGATCAGGGAATCAGTCTTCGGGCTTTATTTAGAATCCATCCATATTTAAATATAAATCTGACTCCGGTTGGTTTAACGATGTTCCATCCATCGTACCATGTGTCTTTAGGATGAGAGAGGTGGACAGATTCATTCTAAGGGAAACCAAACACTGAGCTGCAACCTCCTGGGACCACGCTGGACGGTATGCTCAGACAGCTAACAGGGACGTATACTCTATACAGCGTGACATTCCCATCCCATATTCCTAACAGGCTCATCAATATGCACTCCTGGAGCCCAGCAGATGGAGATGCAGCGAGTCATGCTGTGTCATGGCACTCCATTGTGTCAAAGTCTCCCAACTCCCTGACTGTAATGCATTCCCCCATCCAGCAACAGCCGTGAAGTTGGCTGCCATGCTTGACTGAGCAGTGGCAGATGCTGGGAGGATGAGGCTGGGACTAGGTGGTGCAGGTGGGTGGGTGTGGATGAGGAACCCGCTGGTGGATTGGGACAGAGATCAGCTGAAGACAAACATGGAGTTAAGGGCATTAAGCAGGGTAAGACCCAGCCAGTTAAACCATTTAACTCAGCACCCTGAGGTCGCAGGGTGACCTCAGCATCTGCTCCCAGGATGGAGTCCCCCAGATTCCCCTTCTCAGACTCCCTGATCTCCTCCGCTCTCAGGTGCGTTAATGAGCCAAATGCCAGACAGAAGGGGGCTGAGCTGGTAAACAGCATCAGGATAATTAACAGTGAGAGGCGCACCTTCTCTGCGACCTGCTGTCCCACCTCCCAGGCGCCACAGAGCTGAGATCCGCGCTGCCCGCGTGCACGCACAGCGCTCAGTCACATCCACTCCCACGCACACGCGGGAAAAGGGGCTGAAAACTCCTTAATGAGCGCGCAGGGACGCTTCGAATAATTAAACTGGACTCATCGTGCGCCTTGCGAGTTTCACACGGACACTTAACGCAAATCAATAAACTCACGCGCTCAGGTGCGTGGGGTTACAGCTGAGCTGTAACACTCATTCATTCTGTTCTGCCTTGGGGAACAGCTCCATGAGCTCGTAAACTCCAACCAGACGGGAGGAAAGCGCTCTAACGGGAGCAGAGTGGAGAAACCCTCCACCTGCCTCCTAAACACGCTGTTTTCCTCTGAAGGTGTTTGTGGAAGAGGTGAAAACACACCTGCACTCACTAAAAAGTCCCGGCAAACTCACCTGTGATCTCCCTGCTCACGCTGACGAAGCCCGCCGCGGTGCTCTCCTTTGAAGCCATGGTGCGCTCCTCTCCTCCCGCCCTTCCGGCCGCTTCTCTTCACCCCTCCTCAACCAAATGTCCCCTCGCAACGGCGCTGCTCTCCTTTCCTCACCCTTTCCCTTAGCCCCGCGCCTGCAGGTGCGTCCCGGTGCGTGCCAGCAGTCCGTAAGAGAGGAGCGAGCAGCGGTCCCGAGACGCGCACTGGCAGAATCCACCGAGCGCCTCCTTCAGCGGAGAGCAGAGAGGGGGGGGAGAGGGAGGGAGGGAGGGAGGCGGGGGAGGGGGGGGGGGCTTGGGTTATTCTCTAAAACTAATGATGGGAATTTCTGAGCCAGATTATGTGATAGAAGATCCAACAAGGGAGAATGACCCAAAGGTAAGGAAATAACGAGTCCATGGATATTCCAGAATGTTGATGGACATGTTGATGGATCAGTATGGTGGCCTGCCGTCCCACTGCGGTACAATAAAGGTAATTCCAACATAATAAATTCATCTGAAACACAACGATTACAGCAGTCTTACATTACATGATGTAGCAGATTCATTTACGCTCACTCTGATGGAAAATCCATGTTTTCTCAATCAAGTCTCCAGGAGTTAATCAATAAATAACCAAAAAAAGACAAGGAGCTTCAGGGAAGTAATGATGTCTGGAGAGACCAGTTAAAACTCCCTGTCTCTGTATAGTGAGCGTTTATTTTATTTCTTTTGAGTCAAACATGAAGGATGTATGTTATTTCTCTTGCATGGAATGGATGTTTTTAATGGAGTCTGAATGTTAAATATTCAATAAACAAGCTAAACAAAATATTCTGTGACAAATTAAAAGCTGAAATTAAATAGCCTATAAACAAAAAATAACTGTAAATAGAATTGTTGATGTAAAAGGTTAACGTTGGTTCATACAGCAAGAATTTTGCCTGCTTATATAATATAATATAGTATGATATAATATGATATAATATAATATAGTATGATATAATATGATATAATATAATATAGTATGATATAATATGATATAATATAATATAATATAATATAGTATGATATAATATGATATAATATGATATAATATAGTATAGTATGATATAATATGATATAATATGATATAATATGATATAATATAGTATGATATAATATGATATAATATAAATTATATTGTTAAAACTATCATGGTATAATATTTACAATTAGAAATGCACCGAGCGTGTATTCTGAGCAATTTCAGTTTATCTCAAAAACTATAAAAAAACTTTTATTATTATTATTATTATTATTATTATTATTATTATTATTATTTCTGATTAAAGGGATAATGAGTTTTAACTTTACAGTGAAATAATCCCAAAGCAGTCTAACGTCTGTAGTATTTTTTGTTTTGGTCTAATATTGGGAAAAGAAGGCTAGACGCTAACGTTGAGCTAACAATGCTAACAACCACTGCTGTCTTTTTTTTTGTGACCTCAAAATTAACCAGGTACTTATCTCTTTTATTGATGCCATGTTTGTTTTGTTTGTACCCAAAAACCCAGCTCTCTCTCTGGTATGAGTACTCTAGTTTGCCCCTAGTGGAACACTCCGGTACTACATGCAGTGCAGCACCGTGTAGCAGCAAGTATATGACCAAAGACGCTGCCTGTGCCAATGCGAGGTTAACACTAGAACTCTCAGGATTTTCTGACCCACTCGGCGCTACCAGAGTCAAATGGCTGCTTGGTTTTATTATAATAACTCAGTCAGTTTAGAGAATCAGGTTTAGTGTTTGAGCAATTCAGAAATCCTGTAATGGCCACATTTACAAAACAAAGACCACCATCCACAAGTGATTAAGGATACTAATAAACAACCTAGTCAAGTGGCTGCCCTCTGGTAGAGACAGGGGGATCCAGTCAAATGACTGCTCTCTAAGAGTTCTGGTACAGCAAGTATATTCCGGCCCTTACTTTGTTCTTAGATCATGGAAAATTATCTTTGTTTGAAATAGCACCATAACCCCATTCACACACTGGTGGTGATGAGCTACAACGTAGCCTTAGCTGCCCCTTTAACTTCAACGTTTTAATCCTGGATTTAGGACCAAATGACTGGGTCACAACTACCCCACACCATTTGAGTTAGGAAAGTGACCCAGCAGTTTTTAGAGTGTGCATGAAGCTTTTTTTAGTTTGATGCAGAAACGACCAAACCTGCTCTTTTATTCCCTTTAAGCTTGGCATAATGATAACTGTTTTGTGATATTCATTCAGTCGTTATGAAGCAGATTTGCTTTCCTGCTTTGTCTTTTTTTTTCCCAGGAATTAAAAATTCATTTGAAGAGCGTTTAACCAGAAAGTTGTTTTCATATGTGAGAGACAGCTCTGTTGCTTTAATAAATCATTTTTAGAGCAAGGAAAAAGAGTCATGTATCAAACAACTTCATTCAGTAGCTTTCTCCTCAGAGAGAGAACTCAGAGCCACGATAGGATTTGAGATGGAAAACTGGAAGGCCGGGCTGGAGCTGAACGTAACGCTGATGTATGATTCAAACGTTCTAAATGGCTGCTTGTCTGAGTCGGCGCCGGTGCGACTCTGTTCAGCTGGTTTCTCTCAGATGCTGCCAAAACTAGACCTCATTTAAAACAACATATAGAGCCATATATCACTTTTCAATTTGACAAATCTGTTCATGAAGACACAAATAAACGGGCTCAGGCAGGTGCGGCTTTCCAAAAATTGGCCCCCCAGGACCCCCGAGTCGCTCAACAAAAGTCCGGGGTCTGCTGCAACCATGCATGGTTCTTTGTATTTGAGGGACCTTTGTGTTTGAATCTCTCTGATTCCTCACTCTGATGAAAGAAGGCCCAGTGGGGGGCATAATGGCGGAGAGAATCGGGGGTGTTGAAAGAGAAGGCTTGAATAAGAGGTTTATAGTCTAGGAGACTGTAACTGTCTCCAGGTTTCAGCGGGTTAAAACTTCATCTCTGTTCAAAGGTGCACTTGAAAGGATGAGCCATTATTTATTCATCAGTGCAGCATCTCAGATACGTAGGAGTGGAGATTCTCTATATAGTCTCAGTTACTCTTCAGTCGACTGTACTGTGTGCACATGAGCCTGAAAATAGGGCCTGGATCAAAGCTTTTACAAAGGAACTGCAGGCAACGTGTTTAAGGCAAAAACATCACGATACATTATAAAAAACTGTTTTCTTCTGGAATTACTTGGTCCGTGAGGTTATAAAGAAATCCCAAACATCAGTCAGCAGAGAACGCTCAAACCAAGAGGTGTGTGACAGCACTGAGCAGAGACGTCACCGCCGTTATAAACTAAATACTAAACATCAGAGTAAAAAACAGCAAGACAGCCTGGTTAGGGTTAAGGTTGTTTCCATAATGTTTAAACAAATGACGTTTAAATAATTTTCCCAGGACAGAAACAGCAGAAATACCTGGTTTTAGATAGTAGGATAATGTCCACATATACGGGATCTGGGCTCAAGACACAAAGACTCTTGTCTAAACTGGAACACGATAATTCAGTGAGTCAAACGCTGAATGAGAGGAAAGTTCAGTTTGACCTGGGAGCTGGTTATGATTATACACATACTCAGCATCGGTGGCCAGACATTTTACTTTTTCACTCACAAAAATATTTAAAGACTCCAAACATTACTGATTAAACTCAAACTGTCATGGACGGACCCTCCGCGTCATCACCCGTAGGTTTCTGAAGACTTGAAGCCCAATGGCTGTTTCCCTCTACTGCCACCTTGGCCATGTCGAGCGTATCGTCACCCCCAGGAAATACAAAAATGGGCAAAGAGACAAAGCTGAGAGACGAGCTGTGAGGGTGGGGGAAGATGATTAAAACCCATCAAACTCTGAGCCGATGTAGCTAACGGAGGATCGCGGGCGCCTTTAACCAGAAATCTGCAGCTGAGCAATCCTGTTACCCTCTCCCCTCTAGACCATAAAACATGGGGCTGAGGCCATCCCTGGAGCAAGCAGGGGGCAAGTTGCTAGCACTGATGGCTCATGCTACCTGTCATGCCCCTAAGCATCAAATCCGTGATATAAAAGCTTGAATTACATCTAAATGGAAGAGTTACGAAAAAATTCCGCCTCTCAGAGTTGTCATAAACTTGACATATTAAACCTAAAATTGTTTTCTGAACCAGGCTATAAACATGTTTATTTCTGCTGTGAAGGTGGCATTTTTAACATGGGAGTCAATGGGAACCCGCTCCTTTCTGGAGCCAGACCCTAGTGGATGAGAGGGGAACTGCATTTTGTGTCACTTCCGTGTTTACCTTAACAATGGCCTTGATGTTTACAAGGTTCAACCAGAACCTTTTTAAACTTTGCCCCTTGATTAACTATATAAAAATGTATACAAGTTTAATATCATGATGAATTTAATAAGAACAAATGGAACTCAAATGTCGCAGTCATTTCAAACATATTCACCTACATGATAATTCAATTATAGTTACATAATACAATCCATTCATTTATTTGAAAAGGTAGTAGGCAGAAATATGGACTTATTTAGCCCTACACCTCATTTATTCCTTATTAAAGAAAAAATAGTTTTTCACTAATATTAAATAAAAAAAACAGAACAAGCATAACACCATCCTTTCTTACAGCTAAATCAGAGATATCGTATCCCTTCATAGTGAGAAAAGAAAGTTTTTTTTCAGTTCACGACAGTAAAAAAAATAAATAAATAAAAACATAAAGAAGCTGCAAAACTCCATGAGTTCTTTTAACCAAATAAAAGATGTAATCTCTCATTTCCATTTTACTTCCAACTTTTTTTAACAAATTTTTTAGTGGAAATTGTTTGTAAGAATAATTTAATTTCTAAAGATTATCTCAAGACCCCAAACTTAGGGTTTTGTGATCCACAGTGGGGTGCTGACCCCCACTTTGGACACCGTGGCTTTACAATAAAAATCTGTTTTACTCTTGGAAAATGTGTCACGACATTTTATTGTTCTCTTTCTTCCATTTGGCTTTGGGTTAGTTGTAGGTGCTCTCCATCAGGCTTATTTAAAAAATCACCTTCAGTTCAATTCAGTTTATTTCTATAGCTCCAAATCACGACAAGAGTCGTCTGAAGGCACTTCACAAAGTAAACGTTCCAGTTGAGTCCAGTTCATTATGCCAGTTAGTTACAAGTGTCCTATATAAGGAACCCTGCTGATTGCATCGAGTCACTAGTGAGTCGATGACTAGTGTCAGTGACTCGATGCAATCAGCAGTCAAGGTAACTAAACACTGGAAACTACAATCAGTCTGAAAGCATGCAGAGTGTTTTATATGACTTATAGTAACAATCATCACAGCTGGTGCAGGAATGCAGACTTTTTATGCTGTTATTCTAACTTTCATCCTCAGGTTTGGCTGTCGTCAGCGTGAACAATACTCCAACAGTAAGCGGTGTCAGAGGAAGCAGTAAAGAGGTACGACACTGCCATCTTCTGGTTGAACCTTGTAAACATCAAGTCCACTGGTTTAAACAGAGTAAAGTCTGTTTTATCATAAGTAATCTGATTACTAATATCACATCTTCTCTGATCATTCATCCACGTTGGATAAAAGTTGTTTTTAATGTTTAGGTTGTAGTGTAATAAAATAAAACCTTATTTTACAAATGAAGGCATTGCTCGTGCTCAGGAAAAGGTCCTAAAACCACCAGAGTCAGTGATTTAAAGTTAGGTCACAAATAAAAACCCAACATTTTAACAAAAAGCTGCTCACATGTAGAACCTGAGACAGCTGTAGATGAGCTAAGTTTTATTTTGAGTTATTAAGTAAGGAAAACCAGACATGCCCTTCTCCTGCAACACTCTACAGATCCTCCAGGGGGACCCCAAGTTGCTCCACGCCAGAGAGGAGGAACAGTTCCTCCATGGAGTTCCAGGTCTGACCTTGGGCTACTTTCTAGAGGAGTGTGTCCAGAAAACTCACAGAGGGAGATGACTAGATGTTCTCATCAGATATCTGAACCACCTCAGCAGACTCATTTCAATGAGGAGGATCAACGGCTCAACTTCAGTCACCGTTCAGGCGAGGAAGCTTTTCAGCTCATTTCAGAAGGAATCTCAGTAGATCTTTGCTTTTTGGCTCAGCTCCGGTACTATATGACAGGATAGAGAAATGTTCTGAGGGGTTGAGAAATGAAAAAAATTGAATGAATCTTCATTAATCAGACCTACTGGGAAACAAATTACAACAAATGTTGCTTTGAATTGTTGATTAGCTAAAATTATTTACAAAACTAGAAAATTAGCATTTAGTTTTCATATTAAAGGTGAAATTTGTAAGAACTCAACAATCACAAAACAGTCTAATGTCTCAATCATGTTGGAAAGAAGTTTTTACTGAAACAGATTTAATCCTCAGCTGGCTGGGGGGGGCAGGACGTAGTTAAAGTTTACACTCTGAGTTTGTGAGGTTGCCAAATCTGCAGCAAGCTAACGCAGCAGTGCAGGAATTTGTAATTAAATACCAGCAGGCAGAGTTGTTTAAAGAACCGACGCCAGTAAACAGGAGCGACCCAGAAGTTATTTCTTGTACCCCTAAGAAGCCACAGCATCTTTTTGTTTTACTCTAACCCCTACTTCACACTGGAAGCATCACGGAACGGCAGCAGAACGGTTTACTCGCAAGTTTCGCTGAGCGCCAGTGCACACCGGGAGAATCTCAGCCACAGATCGGCTTCTCCGCCGTGCTGCTCGCTTGACTCCGAAGATCACAAGATCCCGTAAGTCTTCAGAGGTCACGGTTTGTTTATGCTGTCCGCCGTTAAAAGAAGAAGGAAATTCCTTCTTAATGCCCCCTGCTGACCAGAAATGGTACTTACCAATTTTGTGGTTCGGGTAGAAACTCTAGTGGGATGTCTCTACCTGCTTTATGGCAATAGCTGTTTACTGTTCCGGTAGCGAATATAAAGTCTAGCAGTTAGCTTTTTCAGTTTGCCAACTATCAATAAAAAGTACAAGAAGATGAAGAATTTAGCTATTTTTGTTAGCATCATGGAGGAGCCTGGAAGTAAAAGTAATGTCTTTGGAGGCAAAGCAAAGAGCTAAGACCAGAGTGAACATCGGTGTGGCCTACACTCACCACTAGGGGGAGCCCTTATTCCTTCTATAGTGTTGTTAGCCTCAGCCTAAGTAAGCGTGTGTTCTGTTGCTAGTCAGGATGTCGGTGTGTAGACCATTCATTAATTCCGCTTTCATGTATGAAAGGAAGAAATAAGGTCATTTCACTTGAGACTCTGTCTTTGCAAGGCTTCTGTGAGTTTGGAAAATTAAAGAAACTGGAACTCAACAAGTTTGTGCTGACTCGAGTGTGGACGCAATTACCATCAGCTAGCTCTCAACCACACAGCACATCATCACAACTCATTTGAAGGAGCTGAAGGAGAATCAAGGACTAATGATGACCTAGCTTTGTTGCTACTGAACTTGTAAGTAATAATATTCTTTTATGTCCAACACTGTGAATCTTTTTAATTCATGGATTATTTAGTATCAGTTAGCTCATTGAGTCCGAATGGACCATGTTCCGTGACTCCATTGTCGAGGCGGCCGACCGTAGCTGTGGCCGCAGGGTGGCCGGTGCCTGTCGTGGCGGCAATCCCCGAACCCGCTGGTGGACACCGGCGGTTAGGGATGCTGTCAAGCTGAAGAAAGAGTCCTATCAGGTCTTTTTGGCCCGTGGGACTCCGGAGGCAGCTGATAGGTACCGGCAGTCCAAGCGGAATGCGGCTCGGGTGGTCGCAGAGGCAAAAACCCGGGCATGGGAGGAGTTCGGGGAGACCATGGAACAAGACTTCCGTACGGCTTCGAGGAGATTCTGGTCCACCATCCGGCGTCTCAGGAGGGGAAAGCAGTGCACTACCAACACTGTTTACAGTGGGGAGGGTGTGCTGCTGACCTCGACTCGGGACGTTGTGAATCGGTGGGCCGAGTACTTCGAAGACCTCCTCAATCCCACCGGCACGTCTTCCAGGATGGAAGCAGAGTCTGGGGATTTTGGGTTGGGCTCTCCAATCTCTGGAGCTGAGGTCACTGAGGTGGTCAAAAAACTCCTCGGTGGCAAGGCTCCGGGGGTGGATGAGACCTGCCCGGATTTCCTTAAGGCTCTGGATGTTGTGGGGCTGTGTTGGTTGACGCGGCTCTGCAATATCGCGTGGACATCGGGGGCAGTTCCACTGGATTGGCAGACCGGGGTGGTGGTCCCCCTATTTAAAAAGGGGGACCGCAGGGTGTGTTCCAACTACAGGGGGATCACACTCCTGAGCCTCCCTGGTAAGGTCTATTCAGGGGTTCTGGAGAGGAGGGTCCGTCGGATAGTCGAACCTCGGATTCAGGAGAAGCAATGTGGTTTTCGTCCTGGCCGTGGAACACTGGACCAGCTCTATACCCTTGGGGGGGTCCTGGAGGGTGCGTGGGAGTTCGCCCAACCAATCTACATGTGTTTTGTGGATTTGGAGAAGGCGTTCGACCGCGTCCCTCGGGGGGCCCTGTGGGGGGTACTCTGGGAGTATGGGGTACCAGGCCCCTTGATACTGGCTGTTAGGTCCCTGTACGACCAGTGTCAGAGCTTGGTCCGCATTGCCGGCAGTAAGTCGGGCTCGTTTCCGGTGAGAGTTGGACTCCGCCAAGGCTGCCCTTTGTCACCGATTCTGTTCATAACTTTTATGGACAGAATTTCTAGGTGCAGCCAAGGTGGTGAGGGGATCCGTTTTGGTGGCCTAAGGATCAGGTCTCTGCTTTTTGCAGATGATGTGGTCCTGTTGGCTTCGTCAGAACGTGATCTCCGGCTTTCGCTGGAGCAGTTCGCAGCCGGGTGTGAAGCAGCTGGGATGAGAATCAGCTCCTCTAAATCCGAGACCATGGTCTTGAGTCGGAAAAGGGTAGAATGCCTTCTCCAGGTCACGGACGAGGTCCTGCCCCAAGTGGAGGAGTTTAAGTATCTAGGGGTCTTGTTCACGAGTGAGGGAAGGATGGAGCGTGAGATCGATAGGTGGATTGGTGCTGCGTCTGCAGTGATGGGGGCGTTGTACCGGTCTGTCGTGGTGAAGAGAGAGCTGAGTCGAAAGGCGAAGCTCTCAATTTACCGGTCGATCTACATTCCTACCCTCACCTATGGTCACGAGCTTTGGGTAGTGACCGAAAGAACGAGATCGCGGATACAAGCGGCCGAAATGAGTTTTCTTCGCAGGGTGGCTGGGCTCTCCCTTAGAGATAGGGTGAGGAGCTCGGTCATCCGGGAGGGGCTCGGAGTAGACCCGCTGCTCCTCCACATCGAGAGGAGCCAGTTGAGGTGGCTCGGGCATCTGATTAGGATGCCTCCTGGACGCCTCCCTGGTGAGGTTTTCCGGGCACGTCCAACCGGGAGGAGACCCAAAGGAAGACCCAGGACACGCTGGAGAGATTATGTCTCTCGGCTGGCCTGGGAACGCCTTGGGATTCCCCCGGAGGAGCTGGCCCAAGTGGCTGGGGAGAGGGAGGTCTGGGCTTCCCTCCTTAGGCTGCTGCCCCCGCGACCCGACTCCGGATAAGCGGGAGAAAATGGATGGATGGAGTTAGCTCATGTTAGCATTGGTTCATTGTTAGCACTAGCTACAGCGGCACGGTTGTTTATGTAATTCCTCTTTCAACCAGTAGGAGGGTGAAGCAGGAAAATGTATTAAGTGTTGCTTTAAAATCCAATTTTTTAATTTTTAATTTTCTGTATTGATTATGTTCTCAAGACTCTGAAGATTTATAGAATATCTGATTTAATTTTCAATCATTTTGCACATCGTGTCACTGCAGCGACTTTTCATTCACTAACATTTTCACTAAAAACAGCTCCTCTATATTTGGATCCTCAGGAGGAACATACATTTTAGTTGCCCTTTTGCAGCAACGGTTGGGCTTTAAAAACTAAGTCACAGCAGCCAGTTGCTAAATGAGCCTTCATGCAGATCAGGAGCTCGAGTGAAGCAGCTGGCAACACGGTGGCAATTTATCCGCCTCAACCACGGGCTATCCACTCCATTTTGTGAGTTCCTGCTGTTTCAACACTCTATTTTCTCTGATTTGTCCCTTTCTTACATTTTTTTTGCCTCAAGAAAAAAGAAGTGGCCAGGAAGTTAGTGAATTATTAGTAGAAGCACAGAGGATCACTTTTATTACCGGAGAGTGGATAACAGCGTGAGCTGAAGTCTTCAGCTTTCTATTTCATGCCTCCACTGATCTGTTATTGTCACGCCGGAAAGCTGAAGAGAGTATTGATTGGACATTGTGCCTAAAGGGCTTCGATGTCCTTTTCAGGACATCTTTGAGGTCTTAGATGGAACATAACAGCCGAGATTTGACATCACGCCAGAATGGAGGAGGAGGGAGGAGCGAGACTCTCACTTGAATACGTTTCACTCATCAGGGTCGCCCATCACTTTGAAACGGATGTCTGCTCTTGAAAAACCTCTTCTGACTTCAGATCCCTTGTGCCTGAGCCTGAGCTTCAAAACATTTGTTTTAATTTGAAAATAGAGATGGGAAATATTCCTGTAATCTCATAAATGTGAAGTGCAGGACAGGGCTGGAGAGGGAGTATCGAGTCCCACTGATGCAGCTAAAATGATCTACAGCCGACACCAAAAACGGCACATTAGCATGAGCGTGCTTCCGTTTGGGACGGCATGTTTTCAGACATGTCAACAAGTAAAGGAGAAGAAATCTTATCTGCTGCGTGTCTCACTCTGACATGAATCTGTGAATCAATAGAAACACAATCCTAACGTCCTCTGAATGTGTCTGGATCGGCCTCATAGGTTCATCTGAACTAGACGTTATTCTGATTATCCTAAAATACTTTTCCTTCTGGACTTCTAGAACTACATTGACAAATCCATAAAGCCTTTTTATAAACTCTGTCTTCATTCCTATATGTTGCTTTTAGTGAATTTCTCGTTTATCTCCACCGACAGATGAAATTGAAAATCACATATTCCACAGGCGGCCCAATGCTGAGGCTCTCGGGTTTCCAAATTAGCAAACGTGTCTCCAACAAAAATCTCTCCGAGTCTTTATTTCAGAACAAGAGCCTAATGACACTTCTATTGATTTGTCAGACAAACATTAACTGCTTTCCCTTCAAGAGAGTCAATACGACTTGGGAGTAAATCTGCAATCATGGCGCTTTATCTCAGCTGCCAGGACTGTTGCAGAGCAGCCGCAGCGTGTCAACGTAGTGATGGAGAAAAACAAACAAAACAACAAATAGATGTATTTAAAGTGCAGAAAAAACAGATTTACTGAACTCCTGATGGAGCAAGGTGTGTGTGTGTGTGTGTGTGTGTGTGTGTGTGTGTGTGTGTGTGTGTGTGTGTGTGTGTGTGTGTTACTGAAGCTTAATTACAAGTATTTCATTAGTTTAAAAATCTTTCATTGACAATCACATTAAGTTTGTGTGGGCAGTAAATCTGTGTGGTCTTTCTTCTTCAGGACCTGTAAACCTGGCCCGTTGAGTCGACCTCTGGTCCAAATCCTGACTGACAGAAGTTCATTCTCACATAATCAAAGTTTGAAATTGACATTGGGATTAAGGTCTGAGGAGTTTCCTTGACATGGAACCAAATTTTCAATGCATTCTTCCCTGAGTTCTGACTTTAGCCTCATGGCTCAGGGTTCCGTCATGCTAAAAAAACTTTTTTTTAAATCACCCAACTGTTCTTAGCTGGTTGGGAGGAGTTCCTCTTGGAGGATGTTTAGGTACCTTTATTTATTAATGTCAGCGTTCTGAGGCTAAACTGTAACTGAGTCCATTCAGTTGGCTGAGAAACAAACATTCACATGAATGACCTTGGGATAACATGGGATTACTAACCTTTTCTGTTACAGACAAGCCCTTGTACGGGTGCCACGAAGGGAGAATAACCCAGTTCATGCTCTGGACCTTTGGCAGAATATCAGTTTGTCACTGATGTTTAACTTTAAGAGAAGTGACGTCTTTGCTGCCTTTCCCAGCACTAGGTTATTCTTTTTACCATGCTGCAGATGCTGTAATTCCTGAGCAGCTCCACACTCATGGAGCCCCAATCCCACAACTGGATCGGCTTCAGGAGGTGGTCCTTGTTCTAACTGGACTCTCTTGAGAAACTTCAGTGGTAATGAAATTTTTCCAATTAAGTCCATTCTCACTGGAGATTTTTTTTAATTAACTGCAAATATGCTGATCCAACATAGTCTGGAAGTTATAAAAACTGTGCAGTTAATATTTGTGGAACTCTCAGAATCACTGAGCACACATGTACTGGTCATTTTTAGCAATTGAAAAGTAAAAACAATTATGTTTTTAAAAAATTGTAACGGTAGGTTGATCATTTCTTTCCTCCTGCCCTTCTGTGTGCAGTTAATCACATATTTCTGATGGCTAAAGCGTCATGAAATCTGTTTTGTACATTCACGCTTTCAATTCAAATCACAGCTATCAGAGTGCCTTTTGGGTGTTTTTACATCAAAACAGTCGATATACAGTAACTGCTTCGATTAGAGGATCCATAAAAAACAGATTTCACATTTAATACAGGCGACTTTCATTATTTTTTAAGTTAGAGCTCAACAATGATGGTGGTGACTGTGGTACTGGAGGGAACTCAGATGTTGGGAAGCAGATTGTACAAAAGGCTGAGTGATCATAACCATTTAAAAAGTCAATTGCTGCATTTGAGCATCCACCTTCTGCAGAAGGAGATGAAGCCACATTTGCATTCATGCATTAGCAGTGGATAGGAGTTTCAGGTTCCAGAGTTAAGCACACTCAGTTTAATTCAGCCGCATGGTTTCGAAACAGCTGAAGTGGAAGAGTGGGCAAACGCTGGAGAATTTAAATTCATAGCTGTGCAATCAGCAGGAATACTGTCCTACTAAAAAATGATATCTACTGTACAGTGGACTTTGAAGAGAAATTCACAGATTAATAAATAATTGGTGCAGAAACGTGTCGAACAGAATACAGAAAAATTATTTTACTAATCTTGGAAAATCTGTAAAATGTAGGAATAACGGTCAAAGTCATTAAGCTCTAAAGGAATCTAACATATGGGTCAAATGAATGATAAATTAAATAAAATCCACTCAAGCATGCACAACCTGCAGACTCCTTCTCACTCAGATGTTTGTTTTGTTTGCCCATCTGTTTCCTCTCTGAGTGCATGTGATGGGGCAGCATCCTCGGAGAGAAAGCGTGACTGGAAAAATGAGTCACATTTGGTTGAAAATGGTCTCTGAGAAAATAGGAAGGTAATTCCGTAGTCGTTCACGGCAGCGAGCGCGGCCCTCGCTGCGTCAGGCAACAAGCGGAGTTAATGCAGTTTGATTCTCTGAGGAGCTGACGCTGCATTCTGAGTATGAAAATGAACCGGCACAGATATGAATAGCATCAACGGGTGTGCAAATGCCAAACCAAAACAACCGACTCTGTCTCACTAAACATGATGCCAGAAAACCTCTGATCCAAACTGCAGCTCTCATAGGGAGGCTGACATTTGGAAAATCACATAATAAACATGTTTATGGTTCATTTTGTGACTGTGAAAAACATTATTCTAATCGTTTATAAATACATTATGTCAGTAAAAACCCCAAAAATCCCCAAATTTTTAATTCATTTTGTTTATTTGTCATATTGCCATTTTCTGCTCCGCAAAAGTAGTGAAAAAGCTGAGGAAATCACCCTTTACTGATGAGGAGACACCAGAACAGGTGTTAGTGTAAAAAAGTAGGTATTAATAGTACAAATACAAATTCTTGAAAACAATACAGAAACCAAATATTGAATAAAATTAGAACAAAACAGAAAAGTAAAGTGAGTTAAAATAAATATAAGCTCAATTTGTTTTCAGAATAAAAAAGTAGTTATTAAATAATTATAAAAATCAAATAACAATGAAAACTAGTTTCCCTCTGACTGAACTGGAAAAAAATGCTGTCTTCCATGACCTAAACCTGTATTCAATCAAAAGGTGTGTAGGTCATCTAGAGACACAGTAATAGAAATGTGTGTATCATCAGCATAGCATGTTTATGTCCCAGTGATAGGATTTAAATATTAAAACAAGTATGACTAAACACTGACCCCTGTGGAACTCCTTTTTTAATTGTTCGGTATTTAAATGAATAATTTCCTATAACTTTGTCTGTGAGATGAGATTTAAATGACGTAAGGACAGTTCCAAAGCCAGGCTGACATTTACTAGTATAGACTTTTACATAAAAGGAATTATGTGACATGTTTAATAGAGCAGATAGATATAGTAAATATAGAATAGTCATTTTTCCACCATGCAGTTTCTGTACATAAACAAAATATTCTAGCTTTCTGTTTTGTTGACTTTTTAATTAGATAATCTGCTAAACAACAGTCTGATAATGAATTAGTCAACTTTCTTTTAGCCGTTACAAAAGATTTCAAAGGTAAAAATGAGTTCAGTCAGAAAAGGGTAGAATGCCTTCTCCAGGTCGGGGACGAGGTCCTGCCTCAGGTGGAGGAGTTTAAGTATCTCGGGAAAGATGAAGCGTGAGATCGACAGGCGGATTGGTGCTGCGTCTGCAGTGATGCGGGCGTTGTACCGGTCTGGTGCAGAGAGAGCTGAGCCGGTGGATCTACGTTCCTACCCTCACCTATGGTCACGAGCTTTGGGTAGTGACTGAAAGAACGAGATCATGGATACAAGCGGCTGAAATGAGTTTTCTCTGCAGGGTGGCTGGGCTCTCCCTTAGAGATAGGGTGAGAAGCTCGGTCATCCGGGAGGGGCTCGGAGTAGACCTGCTGCTCCTCCACATCGAGAGGAGCCAGTTGAGGTGGCTCGGGCATCTGATTAGGATGCCTCCTGGACGCCTCCCTGGTGAGGTTTTCTGGGCACATCCAACTGGGAGGAGACCTAAAGGAAGACCCAGGACACGCTGGAGGGTCCCTCATCTGGCCAGGGAACGCCTTGGGATTCCCCCGGAGGAGCTGGCCCAAGTGGCTGGAGAGAGGGAGGTCTGGGCCTCCCTCCTTAGGCTGCTGCCCCTACGACCTGACTCCGGATAAGCGGACGACGATGGATGGATGGAAATGAGTTCAATAAAGGCATTTTATCCACTTCTTTATCAGTTTCATTTGTTTTTGTATTTGACCAAAAAAATAAGTTTTCATCTTCACAATAAAGTTATGTCTCATCTTTAAACTGTTCTGTATTATGTTAGGAGTACTTGAAGAGACAGAAGCCTCCAAAACATTTACACCAAACCATGTAAGTGTTTTAGTGATATGATGCTTTCCAGTTAGAGAAACTTAAGGTGAGCTGGGGGATTCTGTCTTATCAGGATGTTGTTGGATTACTTTTGGAGTTACCAACAAAAAAACTCCATACGTTTGCTGCAGGGCGCAGTTGCCTTGCAGCAAGAAGGTTCTGGGTTCACATCCCGGCCTGGGGTCTTTCTGCATGGAGTTTGCATGTTCTCCCTGTGCCTGCGTGGGTTCTCTCCGGGTACTCCGGCTTCCCCCCACAGTCCAAAAACATGACTGTCAGGTTGATTGGTCTCTCTAAATTGTCCTTAGGTGTGTGTGTGGTTGTTTGTCCTGTGGGTCTCTGTGTTGCCCTGTGATGGACTGGCAACCTGTCCAGGGTGTACTCCGCCTGTTTGCCTGATGTCTGCTGGAGATAGGCACCAGCCCCCCACGACCCTGCTCGGATAAGCGGTTACAGAAAATGGATGGATGGATGGAAGGTTGCTGTAGATGATTATTTATTTAATACTTTTTGACCATCTGAGACAACAACCGGGTTGCTTTAGGGGTATTTTGTAACCATGGAACCAGAGCAGAAAGAAATGTCGTGACTTTCTGTGAAAGCAACTGAAACAACTCATTTTTCTCTTTTTTAGGTTTAGCAAATGAAGGAAAGTCATCTTCTTTAAAATATATAGTTAAATCTTTCCTCGTGGAAAATTCCACCTTTGCCTTTTTCTGAGAACACACACACGAAGTCGAACGTAGGCTTAAGACACAATAAACTTTCAAAATCACACTTTTCACCATCTAATAAGAGAGAGACGTATTTGATCCAACAACTCCAGGTGGATGGGTAAAACAGAATCTAAGTGGCTGAAGTTTCCTTTCCACAAACTTTATCAAAGGTTTCCTCTTTCCGGAAGATGTTTTGCCACGGGCCTCTGTGCCGACGTACCCTTCAGGCTGGCCCGTTTCTGACGAGGAGCGGGGTACACGGTGGTTTCATCAGCCTGTTCCAGCTGAAAGAGAACAGGTTCAGCAGGGTAACAGAGCTGTCAGTCTACTACAGCATCATGTGTCTCTTTATCTGTGAGTAACAAAAAATCTCTTCACAAGCTCAAAAACCCACCTGTTCAAACTGAGCTCCGAGTGCAGCGTTCAAAACCACAACGCCGGTCTGAAAACCAGCTCGTTCGCTCTGAGAGGAGATCATCTCCACCAGATTTCTCCTGAGAGACCCAGACCGCGCAGGATTAATCATTTATGAAGCTAATGATTTATATGCAGCACAGCCGCTGCCACTTCCAAGCATCAAAGTAAAAATGAGAGGAGAAATATTAGCAGTCTGGTAGATGATCTATCGCTGATGTTTCAGAGTTTCTCTCACAAACTCAGCGCACAACAGCTGGGCCTTTAGATGTTTCACAGTGGAAACGCCAGAGGAACATGAAATCACCAATCCATCAAACGCTCCAAATCAAATTACTTTTCAAAAACCAGCAAGCAACAAAACAAACGGAAAATAAATAGTTCTCCTCTCCTTTCGTACAGCGTCTTTGATCTTTAATCCTGGTCTTTTAAATGTAAAAAGTAGAGAGAATAAATATCTGAAAAAGAGAGGATCTCATTCTGAATAAGCTCCTCCCCCAAAGTTATTTGAAGATTACCTTTTCTCAAGGACTCTCCTTCACCATCCTGCTATTCTGCATCTTTAGTCAGCGTGTTTTCTGAGATAAAGGAGGTTTCATGAGGTGAAACTTCTCCCCAGTGACTTTCTCCAGCTCCTCCGGGGGATTCCCAGTCAGATATTTAATCCCTCCAGGTCCCAGGTCTGGGACCTAATGGTGCGTTCAATTTGTCCTCGGAACTCGGAAATCTCGACTTCCGAGTAGGAAAAATCAAATAAAACGCCCCGCAAAGTCGGACCTCCCAGTCGGAAACTCTGAGGTTTCTCAGATCTCCGACCTCGAGATCCAAGATGGCAGCTCTCCGTATCGACAACAGTAGGTTTAGGTTGAAATGTGTTTATTTTACAAGACACACATGTAAACGTGCGTTTAAAAGCAATGATACATGTAGCGCTTGCATCTCTAAGCAGAACAAACTAAAAGTGTTTATTAGTCGTCTGTGTTTGTTGAGAGCTACCAAAACAGCAGTTTGAGGGCGCCGCCATATTGGAATTTCGACTTCTCCAACTACGGTAACCAGAACGCTGGTAATTCGGGTGTGACGTCATTCCTCAAATCAATCACTCAATCAATCAAAACTTTATTTATAAAGTGCCTGAAGAACAACATAAAAACATGATAAAAAAAAATGTAAAACAGTAAACGACAGTATAAAACTATAAAAATACATAATACATGCATATACATAATGCATGGAACATAGACACATAAAAACAAGCAGACTTCAGGCAAGGTCTGGAAATGCTAGACGATAAAAATGTGTCTTCAGTCGACTCTCAAAAACCAGCAGAGATGTAGAAGGTCTAACTGACAGTGGTAGCTGATTCCAGAGAGATGGCGCTAGAACTGAGAAAGCCCGATCGCCACGAGTGCGATGCCTAGTGCGGGGGACCACAAGCAGGCACTGATCAGAGGAGCGCAGAGAGTGTGTTAGCACACGTCTCTTCAGGAGTGCCGATAAATAAGAAGGGAGACCTCCGTGCTCGATACAAGACCGGAAGCCAGTGTAGGGAGGCCAGAACTGGGCTGATATGGTCCCATTTCCTGGCCCCGGTCAGAAACCTTGTTCCGAGTTCTGACTTCCGAGGTAAATCGAACGCAGCATAACCCTAACCCTCTTCCCAATGGGACGTGCTCCAGAGGGAGGCAACAAGAGGCATCCCAGTCAGATATCTGAACAACCTCCCTGTGGTGTGAAGAAGCAGTGACTCTGGTCCACCAGGATAATGGAGCCCATCTACCCTACGTAGGACGCTCATTTCAGCCCCTTGTACCTACAGACTCACCTTTATATGGTGGTGAGGTTTGTAATCCCAGATAATCCCATGGGATTCGTCGTTAGCTAGCTTCAGGTTGGATCTCCTGTTGCAAACTGGCCTCAAGGAAAGAGTCAGACCAAGTTATTCAAAGACTTTAAGAAAGGAGGACAACAGAAATCAGGTTATCTAACCCAGAATGGGGAGACTGGTGAACACTCAAGGTCCAGCGAGTGAAGAGAGGGAGAACTCCTTATGGATGCATGAGAGGAGTCAAGTTTGGGGTTTTAAGGCCAGGACGCAGGCGTGCTGATTCTAGACATCACAAACTCACTCCAGGTACATCATAAAAGTTGTGTTACTGCAGACTGTAACTTTAGCGCTCTAAATCACAGCTAATGGGAACAACACAACATTACAACGGCAGAATGTTCCCCCCCGTCATCTTATTAGAGACTGAAATGTAAGTTATAACATCGTTATTGCCCCCGCCTCCAGGAGGAAGCTCATTTTTCCCGCTTCTGCCCCGTCTCCGACATGAAATCTTCTCACAAAATGATTTAGCCAAAGCTTTGAAGAGTTCCTTTTCTGGGCTGCTCAGTGCTCATGAGAGGTTTGGGGTCTAGGAGTGTGCATAATGAACATTAGTGTGTCATCAAAATGGGTCAGAAGCTCTGAGATTTAAGGTCTTCTGCTAGTTTAGAATAAAGGCGGCTTTATTCTCATTAGAAACAGGTTTTCGTCTGAATGATCATGACATGCAGGAACAGAAATGGGAACTTCTGGGTCACAAGCATGAACAGAACTTTTTAAATTACACAAACTCTTAAATTTTGTTGAGGAGGTAAAATCATAGATTGTAACTTTCGATGACCATCTGTAATCCACCAGTGAATCCCAAAATGTTCCCTTTTATTGGAAACTCTCCCACGCGTCCAGTTAAAGAAGATTTATGCTGGTTTGAAATATTGCAGCTCTGATTTGATTTATTCTCGTTTTAATCCTCCTCTCAGTGCCTATTCAGGCTTTCCTCCATCCCTGCTCTTAACTTTATAGATGGCTGTGTTTGCCCATCGTTCACAGCAGCGATCACAAAAGCTGCTGTGGTCTATATTTTTCACCACGGGATCCTCGGGGGACTCAAAACAGAGGGAGAGGAAGACAGCTCGGTTATAAAACCTACCCAGTCCATAAGTCTGGAAAATATATGAAATTGTTATCTGGAGACTGAAGGGGTTATTGTCTTTCAGTCTTAATTTCAAGTCCTTTTTGAGTTGAAGCCTCTCAGCGGGCTTCATTATGACCTCTCGTAACTGCAGCTCAAAGGGGGATTTGGGACTAATGACGGGAAAAATGAAAAATGCCGTAATTGAAGCTCGGAGCTGGAGAAAAGTGAGTGGAATACAAATAGCAAAATAAATCCCAAAATAAAAGCCTGTTCTGCATCTCAGGAGAGTTGTTTTTATTTCTATTATTTAATCACTGGCGTATTTTTCTTTAAAAGGCAAAATCAGGACCTGAGTTCTTCCCTGCTTGCAGTTCCAGATGAGATGTTTAATGAAAACAGTGCAACTTTGCAAGATGCGTTTCCACCGGCTATAGAGGCCAAAAGTCGAAGGTAGGCAAAGGATGCAAGCAGAGCAGATTGATGGACATGGATGAAAGAGAAATGCCACTGACTCAGAGGCAGCTGAGGCAGGAATTCAGAGATGAGGGGAAAAGAAAAACATGCAAGTGTGAGCGAAAAAGGGCAATAAACAATATATGTAGCATAAAACTGAAAAGAGCAGAATAACCAACAACCTCCATGGAAACATTTCAGTGCTGACACATGGCTGGCTTACCTATACGAGTTCTGTATGACAAATACAAACAGTAGGTAACCATTTTGTAGTTTCTAATTGAGACAAAACGGCTGTGAGATTTAGAGCCAAAGAAACCTGAAAATGTACGCTTACTCCTCATTACCTCTGCCTGTTACAGGATTAGTACTTTCCTCATAAATTATGAATATTGTTCAATACTCTAGACTCAAAGTGTCTCACTCTAATCAGCGGATGAATCCAGAACACCTGCAGAGGGTTCCTGAGCCTTTAGATGGTCTCTCAGTCTAAGTTGGATTAGTGACATAAATGGACTTTTGCACCAGATTTTTGAGTCTCACTTGTAGTTTCATCAGAAGCAGAGAACATTATGAACTGAGCATCTCATCTTCAGTTTGCATCAAAGTTTTCTTCCATGTGACCCAAAAAAGCATCCCACCAGCTAACAGAATGATCTAAGTTCAGCTGAGAGGTCTAAAAGATTAGAAAATAAAATCAGATAGAAGATTAAAAAGCTGGTTTCTAAACCTTCATGTTAGACAAACTGCTTCATGAGTTGGAAATAAACATCAGAACTCTTTGATTTAATGTCGGGACCGTCTGAGCTACTTTATAGTTTCCTGAGAGGAATGTGACTCGTGAGATTGGACTTGAGTTTAAAAATCGCTCTTATTTTAGCAACAGAACCAAACTCCTTTCTTGTTTTGATTTTTCCTCACGTTGGTTTTTGCACATTATTAAAGGTAGAATTAAAAATTAACTGGAACTAAACGCTCCAGATGCCTTTCTACCAAAATATACAATGATGCATGTTTGTGTTTCAATAATTAGGCCAATAAATATTTTTACACAAGGACACAATTCTATAACAGGAGTGAATTCAGGACTAAAATGATCTAAATCACATTAAAACTGGGAAATGGTCGTATTCCTGGTAGACATGGAGCCTTGTAAAAAGTGAAATAAATCTGGAAAATGTTGTTAAATCATTTGAATAAAGTTTCTCCACCAAATAAGAGGATTTCTGGGCTGACGTTTATCTCCAGCCACATCCCCACGTTGCTGGAAAACTCTAATGTTAGTGTTTACGCCAACACCAGAGACGTGCTTAGCTTAGCTTAGCACAGGGCTCATGCATTCCTAAAGATCTGACAAGAACCATCACTGCTGTCTTTCTTTAAATGATCTTTACCTCACTTTTGAAATTCTTATTGCAAAGAAAAAATCTTTTTAACAAGCTATTCACTCATGCGGAGCGTCTGAGGCGAGGCGGTGTGGTGCCTGATCCCCTGCTGTGTTAATCTCCCGACATGAAGGTTTAATTCCTCCTCGGAGCTTTTTACTGCGTGACTTTTATTTGAGACGTAGATTTTTCTCTCACATTCTGAAGACGGGCGGCTCAGGCAGAAGGGAGCGTTTTAATTGACCAAAGGTGAGACTATGAAGGATAGTTTGAAGTAGTACGTTAGCGCCGTAATGAGCTGATGATCTGTGAAGGATGTTCCCTCTGGTCATGCTAGGATAGTCTTCAAACACCACTGGAATGAATACAAATGGAGAAAAGTGGCTGATTGCACCTCCAGCAGGTGGCAGCAGACACAAGCTGATGAACTAGATATGATGATGAAGCTGGAAGAGTCTGTTTGTGTCAGGATGGTTGGACATAAAACTGCTAGAGCTCTCCCAAAACAACCACGCTGCTGATGACAACAAGGCAGACCGTAGCCTCCAGTAGCTGTGGAGGATTTAAGGATCAGCGGGACGCATCGCAGCTCTGGGAGAGCCTCCTCTCCTGCAGACAGGTAGGTTTCAGTCAGACAGCTGTAGCAGCAGACAGGTTCCTATTTGTTTCTTTTTGGTCTGTTTCTGCTGAGCCACATTGATCCTGGTGGAGGTTTATTTATTCATGTTTAGAGTGTGATGAATACAACAGAGTTTCTCAGACAGTCAAGATTTTCCAACTTTATCTCCGCAGAATCCTGACAGGAAGTTCTCAGATGCCTTCGATATTCCCACCTTTGCTCCATCCTAGTTTTCCTATCAGGCTACAAACAATTCCCCAAAACGGGAAAGCCAATGAATATTTTGTAAAGTTTCATTAATGACTGAAACCTCAGATTTACATAATCAATTACACCATTATGTTCTTGGTTACACAACTAATAGTTCAGTCGATTCTCTTGGAGATGATTCTGCAGGACTGGTGCAGTTTAAGCAGGCTGCTTGTTGGATGTTGGAGCTCTTTAGTATTCTGTTGTGGCTGGATTTTGCCGAGCAGCACCACCGGACTCATGGAACTCCGGGTAAAGTCTAAGTTACCGGCTGCAGTTAACGAGGTGGTGGAGAAAAGGACGTTGAGCAAACCTTAAGCTACAACATCCTCTCCACCACACCCTGGATGGACACTGGAGCATCTTTTCTAACGGGCGGCTGCAGCTCGGCTGAAAACCAGGATACGTTTCCTGCCACAAGTCCTCACGTCACAAGCTTTAAAACATTGGTTCAAGCTGAATTTGGCAATCTTACTTTTATGAGGCTGTTTTTGTCAGATCATAATTTTTTATTTTTTGCGGTTTCAAAGATGAAGCCTTGAGTTGTGACAAACTACCAGTGGGGTTTGGTGATATTTTCTGTATCATGAAGACCTGATCAGTAAAGGCCTTTTCTGTCTGTTTGCTCCAGTCTCATGAAAGAACTCTGGATCTTTCTCACTTGTATTACCTGTCTGAACAACACTCATCGTTCCTGTTAGATCAGGTCAGGTTTCACAAGATGTGCTTAAACCTATTTAAACGTATTTTAGTTTAGACCAAAATAAGCAACCTTGCTTAAACACTTTGAGCTCTGCAGAAATGATCTTGCTCCTTTGCAGGACTGCTGATAATTTACAGATATTCCCTCAACTTTATAGCTCGGTTTTTATTTTATCATCAGTGAAACAACCTAAACGGGGTGTAACTTCCTAATTACATTAATAATGATTTAAAATATGGACCAACTCCAGCAAAGTTGTACAAACATCTCAAGAATTTGGATGCATCAGAGCTCTGCAGCGTAGAAACAGAATCATTGAACACTTATGCAAATGAGTTACTCCCTCGTTTGTTTTACATAAATAAGAACAAATCCTCCAAGAACATTTTCTGCTTGTCATTTTAAAGTGTTATTGTCAGACTGATGAGAGAAAGATGCCTATTCCATCCATAGATCAGTCCTAAACAAAACAAAACACAAACACGTCTGTTGAAACCTTTGCATCAGTGCTGCACAGTTTTCATCGAGTCGCCATAAATTAAAATTCCAGATGAGATCCCTAAACAAATTCAATATTTCCATCTAATAAATGCTGCAGGCAAGACAATCATGGGGGGAGTAAATAACTCAATCACACAGCTTTGATGACGAGCTGAAAAATAGGCTGAAACACAACGAATAGAAGAATAATTTGAAGGGAAATCTATTGATTTGGATGAGTGAAAAGCTGCGTGAGGAGGCGAGTGAAGTGTGTGTGTTACATTTGTGAGGTCAGCAGGATTTCTTTTATCTGATTCTGTTGAGTAATGAATCCTCAGTTTTAGACGAAGTAACTGATTAAAATATAAGAAAACATCAATGGGTTATTGACTACAGAGGACAACACAAGCAGGGTACAACCAACCAGACGGCAGAAATCAAGATAAAAAGTAATAACGACGAATCAACACTGGTGAAGTGTAGAGTGTTATGAATCTGCACTAAAGGTCTCGATCACTAAGAAAACGTCAGATTTGGTCTTCTTGAAATACAATCAGTCACTCTGAGCTGCTGAATCTTCAACGCCCATCACCGGCGTTAACCACAGAACGTAAAGTCCGTCGCTTCTACATCACCATGCAAATTTGCTTTAAAGGTTGAATATGGAACATAGACTCTATAGCGACATCTAGTGTTCAGAGGTGGTATTGCAGTAACAGAACTCATTTCCAGCCATCGGGGTGTTGGTTCACTGCTGATGCGTGAAGTGAGCAGCCAGCACCATGTCAGTGATGAATCGTATAGGATCAGGACTCATTTCTACTAATACGTTTATTTTACAACAGTTTTTACCGTTAGAACATCTTCTGGGCTCAGAATCAGCTGCTTGACTTGTCGAGTCCTCCATTTTACACAGTCCCAGCCTCGCCTTGCCGAGTGGACTTTTTACCGCAACGGTGCCCTCTAGTGGCTGGTAGATGTAAACATAAACCCAGTGTCGTGCCCGTCAAAATAAAATTTAGATTTTATTTTTTAAATATAGCTTTTAAAGGAAAAGCTGTACCTTCATTCTGCACACCTCTAAATGCCCCGTGGAGGTTTGATTTTTTTAAAATATAGCTTTTTATTCCACCTTTAATGGACTCACCCAGTGTGGCCTGTGATCACAGAAGGCTGTACTGGTTTTGTAGCCAAGAGAGAGCAGAGCGTGACTCGGCTAACTGTTAGCAATAGCAACTCCACAACATGGCACATCACGTTAATGCTGGTTATTTGTGGAGATAAAACATCAACATTGCAATTTTTTTTGCCAGACAAAACAGCAAACAGGCAGCAGAAGAGTTACTATATATTAATGAGTGAGGCTGATAATCCTGTTGCAGTCGGCTCTCAGTCGTGGGATGGGTCCTACTCTTTGAAACTGTCTCCACATGCTACTGGATAACAAACAAAGTGACGTACTCACCACTACGGCTGTCATCCATCTTCTCCGTCAAAGAAGATGCAAACGCATCCTTTTTCTAAATGAAGCACCACTATCTGCTCTTGACTCACAGAAAAGCCCAAGTCTAAATAGTCCAAAGTTGACAAAGCTGTTTCAAATGAGCCGTCACCATCTTTGTTTTCTCAGTAAGATCCCACCCACCAACAGAGTGCTGTGATTGGCCAGCTACTGATGTCAGTCAACAGGGGCGTCACATACATCATGGAAGAAGCAGGGAAGAACATTGTTTTTCTGTGATTGGCCAGCCACAATACTGGCCAGGGCTGCGGAGGTTCCAATGCTAGCCCGACATGCAAAGCAAAATTATTTTGCTTTGGCAAAAGACGGTTTAGTTCATCCACAAACCCTCAACAACCAGACCTTTACAACCAGCTGGACAGTCCCGTTGCCTGACACCATCTTGTCCTCCTTTGTCCCTACTCCTGCACCCACCTGTGGACATCGGCCGGCCCAACACTCACCCTAGTCCACAAACCCTCACTCCACAACTCCCCGAATAATCACTTTACCGGACACACACATCATTCCTTGTTCATCCACACTCCCACACCCTGCAACAAGGACCCTAGGACGTCTTTAATAACCTGCAGCCGTATGGCAAAGTGTTTTTGCCCCCATGTCTGTTAAAGTATTTCATGTATCTCTGGTTGGATTTGAATGAATCACTCAGAATGTAATTAGAATCAACCAGAATAAAGATGGCTGCCACAGCTGATCATCAGTAGCAAACACAGAAATGTCTTTCAAGGCTGTTATACTCTCTCTCTCTCTCTCTCTCTCTCTCTCTCTCTCTCTCTCTCTCTCTCTCTCTCTCTCTCTCTCTCTCTCTCTCTCTCTCTCTCTCTCTCTCTCTCTCTCTCTCTCTCTCTCTCTCTCTCTCCCCCCCCCCTCTCCCTCCCTCTCCCCCCCCCCTCCCTCTCTCAGGACTGCTGGGGTAAAAAGTGACGTCATTGTTTTCTCCCAGCCCTGGTTTAGGAGTTATTGCATCTTGTTTTCAACACATCACCTTTGTTCTCTTCTGGCTTCTGACAAATTATTGTTTAATACGAGGCGTTCCCAGGGGCTCTGCAGTTGGCCAGAAGCAAACGCTTTCCTTGCTCTTGCAACCTCAAGCAAACAAACTAATTTGTTGGTTCATGTGGAGTACATAAGAGCCTTTCTTAATTTACACAGAGATTGAGGTGAAATGTTGTGCTGTAGCGGTTGTTGTAGTAGCCCAGCACATACTCTGAGCTATATATCAGATGTTGTTGTCAAACATTGAAATGTGGTTTGTGATAAAGTCACAGTTCCTCACTTCTCTCTGCATTCATGACGTTCACAACATTTGCTTATGTTCGCGTGTCTTTGCACCATCATCTACGGATATCAGAGGCAGGTAAAGTCTAATGCACGTCACTTATGAGCTGACATAACGACTAGGGATGCTCAGGCACCATCATTTAGTATTAAGTATACTTAATAAAAAGTATGTTCAATACTGAGGTCTCAGTCCAGCGCTTGCATTATTTGTGTGTTTGTTTTTTCAGGCCAGACTTGCAGACTACACATCATAAGTCCATTAGCGTTTCTAAAATCAATACATGTGAGTTCCTGTAGAGGGTCACAGAGCAGGGAGGCCGTTTATCTGCACGGATCAAACGGGTTGTCTTGTTTTAACATCAGCAGTCTAGTTTTAAACAACAGCTGCCCCCTTTGATGATCTCTGATCAATACACAACAAGGATAAATAACATTAAATACAAGCAAAGAAAACGGTGTTTAATAAAGATTCATCTTTGTCTTTCAGCTTGTCCCTTCAGGGGTTTAGCTCCGTTTAGTCCTGTCTACTCCCGGTCCATGGGTCCCCTACTGACAACACATGAACGGGAGTCTCTGGAGCAATAAACGTTTCTGATCCCGTTTGATATGTGCCATGGATGTAGCATATCACGTCAATTTTAAAGACACATTTTGATGCCAAGAAAGCACTTTTTTTTCAACAGGCGGCGAAAGTTACTTTAGGTTTTGTGTGAAAACACGTAGAGGACTCCAACTGCTCGTCTCACCAAACTGACATCATCAAATCAGACAAGGAGAAGAAGAATGGCTGAGCTTAGCGAGCTTCACATCCAGGAGCATTAAACGAAGCAGCTACGCTGGGGGAGAAGAGATTCTGCTGTGATGTCATATATATGCGACGTCTGATTTGTAGTCTTTTACATTCTGAACTTTACAAGCAAATACAGTCGAAACACATAATTATGATTTAAATTGAAGTACAACATTTGTGTGATTCAGGGCGAAAGGTAAAGTAGACCAGAAAATAACTTTATGGTCTCCTTCACTTCCATTCATTTATTTATTTTGATTCTGTGGATTCATGAGCCGACTGGAAGCGGAGGAGCCTCAGGCTCCCTCTACCCTCACCAACTAACCTCATGTCCTTTTTCACCACATCCATAAATCTCCTTGTTGGTCTTCCTCTCAGCCTCCTGCCTGGTGGCTCCAGCCTCAGCATCCCTCCATGTAATCATCTAGACATGTCCAAACCATCTCAGTCTGACTTTATCATAACATCTAGCATGAGCTGTCCCTCTGAAAGACTCATTCTTCTATTCATTTACTCCCATTAGCGTATTCTCTTCTTGTGATGTTTCTCTTGGCTGCATGTCTGTGAATTATCAGAGTTTCGTCCAATCAGATTTCAGTCTCTATTTGTTGCCAGGAGCAACAGCCTTCAGAATGAGTAGAGTAGACCTACATTACTACACCATGTAGGGAACTTTATTATCCAATCAGCTTTCAGATTCACCTCACAATGATCTCCATTCTCTGATTGGACGATCGGAGCAAAGCACATCCTCAGCAATCTGCACACACGAATACTTTTTAATTCATTATTTATGTATTTGTTGCCTAAAGGCTGGTGGAGAAGGAGAAATGGATTTGGTCTCAGAAAAAAATAAAATTTCATTTTAATTAAGATATTTTCAGGATTTGTTGAAGCTAACCACACGGCTAGCTAGCTTCCTCCATAAAGCTAGGAGGATGGTAATGATGTAAATAATAATGTAATGTAAAATAATGATGTAAATATTATAAGATACATAATTCTATTTAACAAATATAAATATTAAATTCTAAAAGCAGAACTGTCTACATGGATTGTGAACTTAACCATTTTTGATGCTCAGGGATGCACTTGTTTAAATATGTGTGAAACTCAAAGACTGTATAAATAAGAGGTGGAACTTCTTTTTGTGCATTTTAAACAGTCAATCTGTGATTAAAAGGGATTTTCCACAGTTTGACGTTATAGTACCTAAAACTGATCTCCAACACATTCTCCATGTGCTGATTCATGGCCTTACCTTTAAGATTTGACTAAAAACAGCTAAAATTCCATCGTTTCACAACATAAAACAATCAAACTGTGGCTAAAAACGTGGCTGGAGCTCAGCTTTTCTTCAAGTAAATCAGCTAAAACTGACTTTCTTTCTCAACACTAGCGGCGTTTTCACTTTCCCTTTTGTGTACAGCTGCAGAGAACATTTCTCTGAGATGAAAAGATGAATGTTTGGTGGCATCCCACACAGCGTGAGTAAGAGTTGGTGTTTGGAGGGTGGGCAGTTTACCAAACACTGACACGGCCATTTTCTGGAGCCGTCAGCCAGAAGCATACTTTCTGGGGTATGTGGGACGATGAGAGGCACGGATGATGAAGAACGAATCTTCACCAAAGGCGCAACATCCTCCTCCACTTATTATTCCACTCACTCCATTGAACAATTAACCAATGTGACACAAAGCACTAATGAACGTACTTAACTCCCTTCTCTCTCCCCGTTTCTGTCTGGGTGCTTGTAATTGGTTATCATGCTCACTGTTTCTTTTTGTCTCTAATGATCAACTGGGTAAATAGAGTCTGTCACCTCTCAACACACATCCACAGATTCACCTCCTGAGTTTTCAGCTGCTGAGAAAACACTCCAGCAGATACGATCGCCCCGCACGTAGCAGTCCACCAAAGAGCTCCCTGGAAACCGCTCGGAGCAGATAAACAAAACCAGGGTCCAGACGCTATCGGCTGCCCTCCCTGTTCAGAAATATTCTGCTGCTGTTTGTGTCGTAAAGAAACACCTGAGCACATAAATAGTCTTTTAGGCCAAGACGTTGTGCTGCTTTTAGAGCTTCCTGGTCTCTGGTCGGACGCCGGGTCCATTAGGCAAAAACAGATAAAAGAAATCATCTCAGTTCATCCACAAAACCCCCCACAGGTTAGGATAGGATGGAGAACAACCAAGATGTCACTCAGTGAAGGGAAATAAAGCGTCCTGCTTTTATTTTTAGCAACATGATGCAGATTTTAATTGTGTTATGACATAATTGTTTAATTTATGAGCCGATCCCTGAACACAGAGCCAAGTGCTGTAGCATGTAAATAAGGACGAGAGAGCGAGAGCTTAGCAGTGTCTCTGACTGATTAGCGGCTGGAATTAGAGAAATGTTCTACAGAAGAATGATGGGATTATGTCGTCTCTGGTAGGACCAAACCAGCAGCATGACAAGAAGAAGCTCTGATGAAGAGGTCTCACACCCTTCTGTCGGTTCTTTTTATTCTGCTGTCTTCCACCAATCGGTTTGTGATCCTCACTCGCCGACCACCGCACACACAAAACTATCATCCAGAACTAAATGTCTGAAGTCTGGA